>PNEQ01105934.1:0-48060 GCA_003012365.1 Medauroidea extradentata
AGGGACCAAGGAACCCATCCTGGTATAGTACCCACCAATACTCACGAGCCCCGGAGCAACATCGCACCCCTGCGAGTGTGTATGTGGTTACTCCCTTCGGATACTAGAGCGTGGCAACGCTCCGACACCTCAAACAGGGAGATGCACGACCGTCGTTGGATTTCTCCAACGCGGGAACACACCTTAACCACCACCAGATAGGTACAGTAGTTCAGTCATCAAGTGTTAGGATAACAAATCTGCTAGTTGAGTTAACTCTGCAGCAGGATAAGTAACTATATATCTGTCCACGCGAAAAAGTAGTCTTAAGTTTGTCCCTGTCACTAACAACGACTTAGCCTGAGGCTTATTTATAGTCACAGCAATGTTGACATTCTGAGGCAATTACAGACTCTTTATTGTACTAGGGTAATAGAATGAAATACGTAGTTTACGTGGTATTAAGACTAATTTCTCCCGAGCTACAAACAACTGCGCCACATAACGTCGAAGTTATTCATGACAATTAATTTTAAAAAATTGAATACTAATTTCCTGAGCTCATAGAGGTTGTACAACAACACGCCTCAGTAGAACTGTAAAACAAAACCCTATAATGTATTTCTCGCTGGTTGTACTTGATTTTCGGACAGTCTGCCTTGAAAGTTTACAAACTAAGTTTTCTTCTCAATAAATAAGTTATCTTTTAAAAAAAATTCGTTACTTTTTTTAGATACTTCCGTAAATATCAGTCTGACGCGAACAACACATCATTGTCTCTATTGGTTATGGTTAGATACGACGACGGTATATCGCAAAAATACTGCAGTTTCTTGTGACATGTATGATTGGGTGATATACCTACGTCTGATAACGTAGCTGTCTGCAGACCAGTAACAGACATCAAATATTACAATAGCGGGATTCTTATTGGACAAGTCAAATAGGACAACAGCTCCACTAACAAGCGAAAACCAGCTATTCGTCTGGTCAGCTGAACGGACGTTAAAACCCAGCAAATAGTAAAATAATCCCGCGATAAAGCATCGTCTCTAGTTATGGTAAGTATCATTGGCTGACAGAAAACAAATGTTATGCCTTTTCACCCATTTAAGTGTCGAAATGCGAACTTAATTTTACGTCTTAAATATTTGTACAAATATCCAAGTGAAGTGAAAATCACGACGATAGCCCTTTCAGTACAAGCAAAATTAATCATTCATTAATTAAAAATCACATATCACTCCTGTACAATACTGAGAGTGCGAATTTTGAAAAATTTACAACCATTTTATGGCTATTTACGTAATAATCATCCTGAAGCAATAATAAACTGAATATCTCGATTGGTTCGATATGTATCGTACATTTATCTAAAACACATTCCAGGTAGTTTCACCTCCTAAGAGACTAAATTTCGAAATACCCATGTATCACATTTTAGACTGCCTAACTGGTGTCTCTTGGGTGTGAAAAACACGACAATAGCCCGTTGGGTTCAAGATATATCGACGATTAATTAAATACTCATTTAATCTCTTTTCACCCCTTTTCTCCTCTTTAAATAGGGGATTCAGAAAATTCCTGAAATCACTGTTCAGGTATTTGAGTCAACATCAATCTTAAACATAATTCACGTTGCTATATAAAATCGTTGAGATCGATATATACAGATTGTTAATCGCAAACACATTATACCCTTTTTAAGCTCTTTGCTGCCAAATTCGAAAAACAATTTTTAAGGGTATTTGTAATATTTACAAAAGAATCAATCTAATGCAAATAGCACATCGATATCTCGATTAGTTCGATAGATATAGAAGAATAATCGAAAACACGTTTCGCGTATTTTCACCCCTTAATTACAGATTTTCTATACGTCTTCGAGTCCTGCCACGTACGTAACCAATTGAAGTAAAAATTACGACTATAGTCAATTGTGTTTCAGTGATAGACTATAGTCAATTGTGTTTCAGTGACAGACTATAGTAAATTGTGTTTCAGTGATAGACCATAGACGATTCATAAACAACACATTTTGCCCTTTTTTACTGCTTGGTGGTCGAATTACATAAAATCCTAAAACTACTTTGTGGGTATTTACGTATACGCAATGTTTTGAAGTGCATGTCAACTCTCTACCCCGAACGATTCGGTTTATATCGATAGTTAATTGGAAACACATTTAAGGTATTTTTACCCCCTTAAATGTTGAATTTCGAAAATTCCTGGAATTGACAAATACGCATTTTTATGTGTCATATTAAAGTAATAATCACGATGATAGATCGACGGGTTCGAGCTCTATCGACGTTCACCCTTTTCACCGCCTTAGAGGTCGAATTTCGAAGAATCCCTTCTTAGTGCTCGCCTAAGACCTGAGGGGAACCACCACAAAAATTTCATGATTCTAGGTTCAGTGGTTTGTGCTGCAGTTTGATATGTCAGTCAGTCAAGAGTTCTCTTTTGTACGTAGAGAAGACTCCAATATAACTTAGAAATCACATTTATCTAAGTAAAAATAAATATTAATGTGTGTTTGTGTTGCAACAAGTTCCAGATTTTGTACTAAAAATGCAAAACATAATATTTTTTGTCGTAATTGTTTTCAAACTTCAGAAAAATCATTTTGTGCAAGCATTTAAAAATCCAATACGATACCAAAAAAAAATCATTTTAAAAGTGAGTAACCCAACAAAATAACAAATTTATAACTAAACACTCCGTATAACTTAACAACTTTATGACCTGTAACTTAATTTATTTTTGTGGTTTTGGGGCATATGTCCATTATGTTATAAGTTGTTATTTTGAAACTAGTAAACTATGTCAAGAAAAGATTTGGGCACTCCAAACGACTCGCAACGGCAATATAAAGAATAACTGACTGGTCAAAGTCAATTAAAAAACACAAACTTAGGGATTCGTGAAAAAAAAAACACGTTAAACTTATAATTTTCACATTTTGTCTAAAGGCAAGACGATTATATGCATAATTTTTGTCGCAGCGTTTTCTTTAGTTCAGTTTTGAGAGAGTCAGAACTCTGACCCGGTTGACCGGGCACTTGGTTCCTTGTTGAACGAGGTTGATGTCTGCTCAATGCGGGATATGTTCTTGTATCGTGTAGCTTCTGCCTTGTTACCTGGTAACATGGCCAAAGTGTTCTAACGGGACCTGCAGTGTGACGAGAGCACGGTCGTAGAACAGGTCTGGACACTCGCCTATCTAACAATGTATTTTGCTTGACCCCCTTGTTGTTTGGCTGTAGTTCGTCAAGTTACCGAGAATGTCGTATTTTTGGCGCTGTAATCCGGGCGGTCGGACGCAAACTTCGCCCACTTTTTCCATTGTTAACATTATAAAGTATATAAAGATTGTTGGAGGCATGATTTATCATTGTGAGCGAAGTATTTCATAAATTGATAAAAATTACGTCTTAATAAATTGTTTATCTTAGTGGGTGGGAAGTGGGGGCGGAGTTTGAGCTCGACCACCCGGATTACAGCGCCAAAAATGTATCGCATTATCGGTAACTTGGTAAACTGCAGCCAAACAACAAGGGGATCAAGTTTCCAGGCGAGTGTCCAGGCCTGTTCTTCTACGGCCGTGGACGAGATACATGATCGGAGGACATGATTCATAACGTCACGGATGAACGACGAACTCGTTATGTTCCCCTAAATGAATGCCAGATGTTAATGGAATGCAATGCTTATGTCACACCCTTCTCCTCTAACCATTATCCCATAAACAGTAGCAATATCGCGAGTGTTAATTCATGATGTGTTGTTTCGCTTTACCACAGTTCTACTAATGTGTTCGCCGGCGGTCGTAATCAAAGCTGCAGACTGGTAGAGGTGAGTGGTTCCACTCGCAGAGTGAAAAATGTAGAAAAAACCTTTGTATAGGTCGTTCTGGATAAAGTGAGCACTAAAAACATAACCTTTGAAAAAAAGCACTAGTCGTTACTGAATATAATTAATATAATTAATTATAGTTACATTTCTCGTCGAGTGGTTGGCAGCGAGTTGCCGTGTGTAGTTCAAGTATTTCCCTGTTTAAATACAACAATACTGTAATAAAATCATCTGAAATCGACATAAATGTGTTTTATATAGTTAATTAACTTTTTAAATATAAACTGTATTGATTCCTACCGACTGCACAGTTAATCTTACACGCACAAACATCAAGCGCTGTGCTCAGAGAGGTTAGATATTTCCCTTCGTTAGCGTTACGCGCGGAAAGATACTAATTGCTTGAAAATACATCTTTAGCAGGGCTTCTTTGAGTACTCACTGTATCCCAGTCAGCCTATATCAAATGATCGCACCTTCGCGGCAATGTGGGCACTTTTAAAACCAATGAAATACACAGCAGATATGGATTATGTATGTTTAACATAAACAGTGGTTTATTTAGAGTCAATAGAGTTGGTAGTTAATTAGAGAAATACTTCAAGTTTTAATGTCTTAGTGAGCGCATAAGTGTTTTTTACCGCGAACGCGCTATACTAAAAAGTCTCCCAAATACTACGGTGTTTGGAGCCGTAAACGACTTTGTGACGATTAAACTGTCTGAAGACAAATAACAGATGAATATTCACTGCCCCAGCAAAACTGAAACACACGAAGCAAAATAACAATAGTTGGCTACTTACATAACTACATTGAACTCTAGAAAACAGCCAACTCTTCGCGCTATAAGCCACTCTCTATGAATATATGTTTGACTGTGAACCAAGCCTCGCCTTCGGGAGATAGCGGGTTCGATTCCCAGCACCTGCCGTTCTCAATTATGTTTTCAATGTTTCCCGAGATCCCTCCAGACAATTGTGTTGTTTGACGAAGACTGCGCTAGTTCAGTGACTGGCGCCTAGAGGTCAGTGTGAGACGCGATACATGTGTTGTGTCGTCCTTATGAAAGCGCAGAATACACAGACGGTCCCTTTAAGGCGGCTGCCTGCCTTGTAAGTTGCAGCGTGCCAGCAGAACACTTTCATCTAAGAAACTTCTAAACGTATCTATAATGTATGCATTTAGGAAAAGAACAAACACTTTAAATGACTTCGGAATAGTAGTTTCAAACCACCTCGTTAATGAGAAAGTTAATTTCGTAGCCCCTCAAAATGGCTAAAAACGGCATTTTCAAGCTACTGTATCTGAACAACAACTTACAGAATTCGCGTGAAACTATGGTAGAAAGGTGTATTGGATTTTACTTAATAATTTCCTCCATTCAAACTGTGGGGTCACCTCTGAAAGTGTTAGTCAGGCGAGTGTTCTGCGATACCACTGCCGCCGTTTCAGTGTTTTGCGGTAGAGGCGATACCACGCCAGATGCGCCGCTCAACATCGGCTCTAGCTCGTTGTTAAAGCGCCGTAAGTCGATTTCCCCTAACATTAACAAGGTAACTTGGCTTTTGCTATTTTGTTAATGTCCTGTTCGTAATTTCTAAACGTCCACCTTTTGACCATATTATTACAGGAGATATCTAAGTAACAATTTTCCTCATAAAGTAATTAGTAAATTAGTTACTAGTTTAGTTATGTTTAGTAATAAATACCACTCAATTTTGAAGATTTCACGACATGAACACATAATTGCTCGTGTATATATGTCAATAAATGCGGGACAAATTGATGGCAATTAAATTTGTATAAACTTAACTATCGAAAATGTTTATGGTTATAAGACCACCATGCTAGATGATAATACAATAATAATATTAATAATTAAATTTACTATTTCTCGGTGTACATAAACGATTTTAACTTTAACGCTTAATTTGCACCCGCTTTAAGAAAAGTAGACTTATAATTTCTGGTTCATATTTAAACTGCCTTACAGAAAGTATGTTAGGTCTATAAATGCAACGTTCGTAATCACAAAATAAAGGAGCAGAACACTTTTAATAAGACCATTTAAAAGCAGAAAACTAATTTGTACCGAACTAGCAATGGTCGCTTAGTCTACTTCTACGTAACACCGGGCAATTCGTTGGTAACACTGCTGTAAAAGATACATTACTCACGTCTGTATTACGGGCTGCTAAGGGTAGGGTTGTTAGGGAGGGTGTATGTCAAGTTGTTAGTTAAATATCTGTGGCGAGGGTAGTGTGTGGGCGGCGCCATGGCCCTTTTTCTCTCGTAAGGGGCGGGGCTAACATACAGCAGTAATTATTTTTTTTTATTCGTAGTCTCGAGCTCAGCAATGGCCGAAAAACAAACTTGTTTCGTAAATAACATGCGATGTTGAGGTTTCGGGCTAACAGGAAAAAAAAAATTCTACGCACCTACAACAGGGAAAGCATTTTAAAATATGTAAACGAACTCAACTTAAATTCTCCTTGACGATCAAATTTAAAATAGTCAACATGTACGGATACAATATTAGGCCCCTAATTATAAGTATCCAATTCTCTATTTAAAATATTGAACGAATGTTTATCTGCTATCTTATGAAAGAGTAAGTCATACAAATATTAGCACAGCTAGTACATAAATATGTGTATATTTTGTAAGTGTCGTTCTTAAGGCGAATATAAAATATAAACACATTTATGTACCATACCATTTTCTTTTTATAGTCCAAGAATGTATGTATAAATTAAACTGCTAAAGAAATCTTATTACGCAATATTAAATTTAGTTGTTATATATTAATTCTAAGTACGTTTTTAGTTAGTCATATGCACCGAATCCTTTCTTAATGGAAATAGGCCACGTATTTATGCAGTTGAATTTAGCATACATCAAATCACATGTTTAGTAATCGTATTTTATTACTTTTTATTTCGTTTTTCAGTAAATTAATATGAGTCTTAGGAACAGTGCATTTAACAGGCAATAATACATTGAATAAGTGGAGAAGAGCCATGAAACAGAATATTATACCGTTAAGTTCCTACTTTATTATTAATTACAATTAAGTCGTCCGGAAAAAAATATTTTATTTATCCATGACAATGTAAAACAATTTCTAGAACCTACTTAACCGTGACGATATTTGCAGTCTATTTTTTTTAATTCAACCATGCTTAATATACTTTGCGATATTTTTAGAACAATGTTTCTTCGCGTTTAAAAGGTAATATCATAAAAAGAAGAAAAAATCTGTTACAGGAGTTTTGTTAAGGACCGTAGTGTTGCTGAGATTTTCTCAGCAATAACTCTATGAGAAAAAATGTTCTTCGTTGTTGATTTTTTACGTTAAAATATAAGAAAGAAATTTACATTAAAAAAATAATTAGAGAAAAAAGTGAGTTTTTAATTATTTTTTCACTTTAGGACAAATTATTTGGTTAACTAACAAGAAAGTAACTAAGCTCAATCAAACAGTTTAGTGGATGAGAAAGAAATAAATGAAGATGTAAAATTGAGTGTGATAACAACATTAGCTGTTGTTGTCTTGGTATTGCAAGTGCTTTACAAGGTATTCACAGATTGCGAGAATGATTGTATGGAACTTATGGTTCGTCAATAATATCAGACAAAGGTATTCTAGAGCAAGTAGAGACCTGACAGCAAACGAGCTTAGGCAAGCTGTGAAGCTAGTCATGAACATAGTTTCGCAAGATGCATTCACATTAGAAAAACAATCTGATTTTAAATTTATAAACATTGTTAAGGATGAACTAACTCTCAGACTCAGAGTTAGGACGAAGATAACTGACAGCAGAGATTTACAACCATTAACACCAGCAATGTTCCTTCAGAAGACTTACAGGGTGGGAGTTACAGACCTTGACTATCTCGACCAAGTAGATTTAAATATGAATTTATCAATAAACGTCAAAGGAAGACTTTAGGCGCAGATTCAGAGATGAATAGTTGAGCCAACTGTTACAACCTCCTGGAAAATCTGGACAGTAACAACTCAAGACTGGTGAAGTCATTTCGCTAGAAATTGTTTTGGCATTTAGCGAAAGTTGTGTACCCTGGCAGAGATGGTAATGAAAGTGTTGTTAAGCTCAAGACATCTTCAAGAGACTTGTTCGGCCTGTACAGCGAATTTATCATTTAGAAATATCTGCACCTACAGAAGTTATTACAGCACGTGTATCACACCGTGCTGAAGAAGAGTTTTCCAGAGCTGTGGTATTTACCGTGGCTAGATGTGGCAGACTGGTGAAAGCTCCCCAGAGATTGAAAGATTCAATAATTAATGTTCACTGTTTCATTGGTCACAAATGCTCCCGACCAAGCTGGAATGATATTAAGAAGATACAGCACTAATTCTGCGAATTTCTTAGCAATTAGGTACTCTATGGGCAAAACATTTTTGTTGATTTTATTTATAAAAAAAAAAGGAAAATATAGAAACGAAAAAAAAATAATTATGTGATAAAATAGTTCAAGATTCTTTAATCACTTTAGGGCACGGCCGTAGAAGAACAGGTCCGGACACTCGTCTGGAAACTTGACCCCCTTGTTGTTTGGCTGCAGTTCACCAAGTTACAGAGAATGTGTGCGTGTTTGGTGTCACTATCAGGGCGGTCGGGCTCAAACTCCGCCAACTTCCCTATCAATTTATGAAATACTCCCTTCACTCACAATCCTAAACTACGGCTTCAGCAATCTTTATTTACTTTATAATGTAAACACTGGAAAAAAATGTGGGCGGAGTTTGAGTTCGACTGCCCTAATAGTAGCGCCAAACACTCACAACATTCTCGGTAACTTGACGAATTACAGCCAAACAACAAGGAGGTCAAGCAAAATACATTGGTAAACATACGAGTGTCCAGATCTGTTCTTCTACGACCGTGCCTTAGGGCAAATATTTAAGGGATTCGACAAAAATGCATTCAGCACTTGAGTAAGAACAGCTTGAGAGAACAGAACATTGTTAATTTTTGTGGTTCTCAACAGTTTTCTTACATATGTCGTATGCCAGTACTAGAGTATATTTAACTATTATGTGCTGAACAGCTGCTTATATTTCAACATACTAGTTAATGTAGTATTATACTGTGTTTCACATAATTTCAGTAAAATTTGACCGTTATAAGGGCACGACATTTTAAGTGTCGTAGATGTTTTTTGCTATCTCAGTCGACATTTTTAGTTCTAAAATGATTCTGAGATGTTTACAGCACGATTCTTACTGTAAATTATGTCTTTCATTGTGACATATTATTAACTGCCAATAAGTAGCTGTCAAATTTTACTCAAGTTCTATGAAACAGAGAATAACGAACCGAATACGTTACCAGAAAATAATCGAATAATTTTTGTATCGTTTATCTCTAATATATATATATATATATATATATATATATATATATATATATGTAATCTATTTATCAATCGTCAAATAACGGCTTCAGATCGTGCTGTGTTTTATTAGATAATATTTAAAATTTACGTTTATATATCAAGGAAGTAATAATAAGTTGCCACAATAGCTAAAATGACCAATATTTCCAGTGTTGGCGCAAATTTACAGAACGTTTAGAATGGCGAATGTCAAAGCATAAACTCTGAACACAATCGGTCAGCATTTTTCAAGAAAAGTCATACAATCAATATTTATCCATGTAATGCAATTATCCAAAACAGTTGACCCACAACAATAAAAACTAGTACTGACATAAAGTTCTGGAAAATGAACCTTACCAAATGGCGTAACTACAATATTTGCCTCCACAGAAGTTAGTATTTTGGTGGCAAAGTGTGTAAATATAAAATTTATCTGCAGTCGGTTTAAAAGTTCTAGAAATATAACATCAAATATTTATTCCTGTAAAGTTATCAACCAAAATGGAACACCTGCAATGCACTCTTTCACTATAATGAACTATCAAAGTATAAAATGTTGTTTGTGTCTGTCACATGTAAGGACCACAAATTTTTCGCAAATAATATTTTTGCACTACTTTATAGTAAATAGGCAGACATGTTTATCTTGCAGCACCGCGTGGCTCAAAACGCTAGTCACAGACGTGTGGTAAAGTTTTCTCTGGTTGACCAGTCAATTGAGCGAAGCTTCTGCACACATACATGTTCGTCGATCACCAGGTAACACAGCTGCAGCGGTGCAGGTAGAGGCATCGAAACAGGTTGTTGCAAGTATAGTGTCATTTGATTATCGAGATACGACATACTGCCAAAAATAGTTGACTCTTTGAAAGCAGTCACTTAACGTTAACAAAACAAATTATAGTACCATGCATGTACGACGGTTATTTTTTTAAGCCTACAATGGGCTGTGAAAAACGGGAATGAATTGTTTATTGATTTTACGGTCTGAAGATATGTACATCTTTCAGCTATATTTCAACATAATAACCACGCAAATAGACACATTTGTCGTACCTGTGCAGCAACTTTCCAGTATCCTCTGCAGAGAAAGTTGCCGCCTGGCCATTGAACGACGTTGTCGCAGTTTCCCGCAGTTTGTCATTACTGTTGAAGTATCGTCCTCTCGGCTACTTTTTCAGTTTACAGGATAAGGCAGAAGTCACACGGTGCCAAGTCTGAGCTGTAAGGAGGGTGATCAAATACTTCTCAACAGAAACTTGCAAGCAGTTGTTGGGTTGTGACAGCACTATGCGGCCCGCATTGTTATGTAGCAAGACAATACTTGGTATCAGCATTCCTCTCCGTTTGTTGTGAATCGATTGTCATAATCTTCGTAATGTTTCGCAGTGTGCAGTAACATTGATGGTTGTCCCCGGCTCCATTAAATAAAACAGTAGCTCACCTTGGTGATCCCAGAATTGATTTCTACTTAAACTTTTATTCGGCTTATTTGAAGAATGTGTAAGCATCCATTATTGTGACTGAACTTTCGTTTCTTCATTCTCGAAATTAATTCATGTTTCATCTCCTGTCACACTTTAATTCAAAACCTGTTCTCCGTTTTCTGCGTACCACAGCAGAAATAAAAATACCTATTCCATTCGCCGTTCCTTGATGAGGTCAATCAACACCTTGGATACCCATCGTGCACCAAGTTTACTGTATCCCAGCTTGTCCGTATCAATGACGTACGGCGCTGACAGTGAAATGTGCGGAAATTCTTCGTATAGTCCTATGTAATTGTGATTCGACGTCTCTCACGAACAACTGTATCCGCGCGCTACACCAGTTCATATTATCACGTCATAATTTATTTTATTTTATTTTAGTACTGTTTGGAGTGTTGGAAAGTCATTGACAGTGCTGTGGGAAGGCGGAGATCTGGTTATTTCGTAATGAGTGCTCGCCTTTGTGCCAGGTTTGCTGATATCTTCTAGGGAGTTGCCTGATTGCCGCGGGTCAGTCACCTCTCCTAGCAAGAGAAACAGTTTTCACCTGTCAACAAGGGGCGTTAGTTGTGACACTCAGTGTCCGGGTGTCGACCGCACCGGGGTTACTGGCCAGAGCTCTGCTGACTCGGCAGGAGAGTCCGCGTCGACGGGGCAGTTGAACGCCATTTTCGAGTGAGTCGATCTTTGTCGTTTGCCGGGAACAGATGTGTTGTCGGGACCGGAGGCCTGACGGGAACCTCAGGCTGTTCAAAATGTAGATTCCTATCATGAATCGTCAGCCTTGGGATGGCTCACCGCCTCATTGAGGCTAGAAGGTCAGTGGTGTACTTGTTTTAAAAGATATTAGAGAATACCATAGTGTTGGCGTCGGCAGAAAAACCTGCTTCCAAGGACTTGGTCGGGAGCTGAGGTTTGGACGACCTGGCCGTAGAGGACCGATGCCACAAATCTAAGTATCCCGTCTGTCGAGGCTATAACGATAAATAAGTTCCATAGTGTTTTAAGGCAGGCGTTACAGTTAAAATAGACGGGAAAATGTAAGTCAAAGTTAAAGGTAAAGTTAATTTTAATGCTGTTTGTAAAGTTAAAGTTAAAAGTTAAAGTTACAGTCACAGTTAAGAGGCTTATGCACCTGTCGCCTGAACGGTGTTGTAGTGTGCCGCGCCTTTTATAGTGTATGCGAAACTCCTTAACTTATTCACAATATGTTTATCTGCGAAAAGAACACACAGTTCAAACTATGCTTCTGTCATTTTAAAAATGCAACATGCTTATTAGAAACATGTTTTTAGGGCCCCTCAAAGTGGCTAAAAACGGCTTTTTTAGACTGCAGTAACTGGAAAAATGCCACCCGGATTCGTAAAACTCAACGTTAGAAGCATGTGTTGGTCTTTACTACAAACTTTCCTCTAATAATATTGTAGGGTCGCCGCTTTAAGTCCCGTAGGAAACAGACTAGTACGAAAACACTGCACGCCAGTTTGGCGCCGCGAATAGAAGCGATGTTGTAACCGTCAAGCGTGGAAAACTGAACCTTATCGCTTCACTGCCACCGCGCATTGAACGCGGAAAATTACACCCGGTACATAGCCCTCTTAAGATTTAAATGTATTAGTTGTGAGAAATTAAACCGGGAGACAGTGCGAGTATCAGTTTGAACACACACACAAGCATGAAAGTAAATGAAACAAATAAATGTGATAATGTTTCCTTTAATCATTTTTGTAATTGAAACTCTTTAAGTGTCGCAGAATTTAAATAATCTTTGAATGTTTGTTTGTAACCTGTGGTGTTAAATAATACATAACTTGGACTTTTGGAAATTTATTAATGTTCAGTTAGGTCCAAAGAATTGTTAACTGATAATTGTCAGAACTATAAAAATTTTTAAATCAGTCTTTTTAAATTTTGATGAACTTTCTAGTCATTATTATGTCAGATTCCATTCTCTGTGATAAATTTTACAAATTACTATTATCTTTAGTGAAATTGTAGTCTCTTAATGAAGCCACAGGTGTTTTAATTTAATTCTAACTAATTTCACTTGCCCCTATTTCTGCATTTATCAACCTAGTGTTATGTTGCCGGACGATTTTATTTTATTTAAGGTGCTACATCAGGAAAACTTACATTCTAAAACTGGGTATGCAACCTTTACGATCTTTGTGGTATCCCCTTGCACAATTTATAGAAGCTAGCAGTCTCGTGTTGTTTTGTTTTTCCATGATAGTTTTGTTGAGCTACGATTTGCCCCTGAAGTTAGACAATCTATCGGTTTTATTTATGCTGGTTCTATCTCAGATTAATTCCCGTATAAGGTCTCCGTGACAATACGTCACTAGTGATTTCCTTCCCTGGCACCTTCCACATGAACGTCAGTACGGACTTCTCGGCGCCGTTCTCGCACCACGCCATCATACATAGAGTTTCACCGTAAACAACGCTCATTCTGAGATATATTTCTGCTGCATTGTGCCATTCCCCCTATAATAATGTATGACTCCACGCAGCTCGCACTTGGCCGTGCAGATGATTGTCGCAGACATGTTGACATGCCGGTGACCACGCCTCAACTGATATGTTGGTTCAGCCACTGAACGTGGTTGGAGGGAGCAGGTAAACAATAGTGCTGTGCTGCGACTCGCTTGTTTTAGTTTCATGGGCGTCTCGTGAAGAAACTATACTGCCATCACAACATATCATGCACCTCGTTCACGTATTACGCCAGAATGTTTGAACGAGCAAAATTCAACAGTCAGGCGGCAACTGTCTTTACAGAGGATATTGGGAAGCTGGTGCACTGATACATATGTCTCAATCTTCGTGGCAGTTTTGTTGGAACCTAAATGGAATATGTACGTATATTTTTACGGCATATGAATTTTACCAAACAATATTTTTTACAGCCCATCGGAAGTTTAAAAAAAAAACCTTGTAGTACGTACCTAGTTTAACGAAATTTGGCAAACGGGTTCAAAGTTATGAACGGAAGACATGAATACGGACAATAGCACGCACATGTACACACGTACATACACTGATGCGCAATCTCATCAAACATCGTTTGTATAACATAAATGGTTGGACATGAACCCAACCGAGGAACGAATCACAATCAACAACAGTTAAGTCACACTCTAAAATGATTGAGCCCTATGCTAGTAAGGAATTGTTTCGCTTCAGACTGTAAATCCTACAATTGTGAGACAGGAAATGTTTACATAAAACATAAGATCCTACATCAACCTTTCACTGCTAGAGTACTAAGTCGTTATACACTACGATACATAGCAACAAAAATTATATTATATGTGCACGGAACAAAAATTTGTAAGAGTCAAATTTTAAACCGCCTGTCACAAGCAGAATGCACCATGCGTTTCTGCAACAATTCCTTGCAGACAATGGTCTTTATTCCTCGCTACACTCCTTCACAGACGACGACCATTAAGTTCGGCAGCCATAATCATCCCCCACTTCGCGTAGGAGAGCAGTAAGATGAGACCATAATTGTCAGATCTGCGCCTGTCCCTACCACCTTCCCTCCTCGTACCTTGTAAAGTGCACGCACATCTTAGCGAACCGCACACCTGCTGGCACAAGTTTTCATAAGAGCGCCTTCTCATATTCGTCTTCTGTTGCTACCATCACAATGGAAAACAGAAGAATATACACACCTAAACTTTCTAAAGGATTGACAACGGCGTGTTCCAATCGTTTATTAATACAGCTTAATTGTATCATTATAAAGTCTGTAGAATTTGAAAGGAATGGTTACTAACCGCTTACTATAAAACAAACAAGTACCCCGCATTAATATACTAAATCAGTTCACAAAATCCATTCCAGAGAAAATATTTTAAGTATTAATATGCATATGTTCGTAAAAGTATTTTAGTCTGCTCCAATAATGTAACTTTCCAGTTCAATGCGTTTTAATTTAAAATAACCATATTTTAGTTACAAATCGTTTTTTAATCGATGTTGTCGTAGTACCACGTAACACAAGTCGCACTAATCCATTGCTAATATAACTATTAAGTCTTCCATTTAGAATTTAGTTAAAACAACAAAACTACTTTTTTTAAATTTATTGTCAGTATTTTCAGTTAACTAAGGCTAACTGAATGTCACCCGATGGTGATTAACTATTTTTTTAAAGAGCATAAAATTGTAACGTTTATCCCTCCTTGTCACGTTCTGAAACACACCACGTAATAAGGTACAGCATGCATGCAAAATGTAATTTTTTGTGGCATTACCTTCAATAATTTATAAATCAGTGTTTCAAAGTTGGTGTCGAACGAGGACTAAGTTTTACGTTTGCGATGCGAATACAATTTTGGAATTGTTAGAAATTGTTTGTGTGTTGCAAATTGCATGTTAGTTTACTTAGTTAAGCTTATGTTTACAGGTTATACACATTGTGTGTATTCAGTGTTGGCGGCCATGTCGATATCTATCTGTGTGCATGTTACTGTACGTCACGCTTCTTATTCTGTAATTTATGTAGTGTGAAAGAAAACTTTATAAAACTCTAAATGAGTATATCCGATAGTTTCATAACAAAACAATCCCAACAAACCTAATCAGTCTTAACAGGTTTATGGACCTATGTACGTGATCCTGCTGTAAAATGAATTACCTATTGTAGAGTGTGTTTTAAGCCTGATTTAAAGTTAAACAGGATCAACTTTTTTGTGTTCGGTTTGATACAGAAATGGCATCGGATATTAGTGGCAGATTTACAAAATCTTAATTAAATAGCGAGAATCATCTTGTCTGGTACGTGAAGGCAAAGGCAGCCTACATAAGAAAAAAATGTAGGGAAAGCATTGACCCAGGATATGATGGGGTAGACATTTAACCGCAAACATCCAGAAAGCAACAAGAATGTATTATCCTTCCATTTATTGGCGACAAATAACAACTATTTGGATGGCATCGGTGTACGTTCCAAGGTAAAAAGAAAACTTGGATAGCCCTTGAGGAATTCCGATACATCAAATTATGTTTGCAAATGAATTACTGTCCATAAGGAAACCTGCCAAAATAATAATGTAAGAAAATTTGTTTGAAATTGAAAACCTGAACCGTTATCTTAAGAAGTAATGAGTTTAGATTAGACTACATTATTTGATGGGTTTGCCCATGAAAAAACATGAAGGTTTTTGTGAAAATCATTGAAAAGAGTTTTTAAAAAAATCTTAAATACGGTACTTGTAAAGGCAAGGTTACTGATCGAAGAGAAGAAAATTAATGGAGCTGGTGGATGAGAAGAAACAATAGCATTACCTATCATAAAGAAGCAAAACCCTGCTCATAACATAGGAAAATTTTACTTTATTCAGAGCAAAATCAGTTGGAAATATTTACCATGTAAGTCCACTAAGCAACCCAATGAAAATATCGGAATATAACAAAGACAAATGTAGGTATATAGATAGAGTACCTCGCAGACAAATACAACGATATGGTTTAGACAATCATTTGAGTCATTGTAATTAAGACGGCCGTAAGGAAATTTCTGCAATAAGCGACAGCACATACGTGACGTTTGCATCCAGGGGAAGGAAAAAAAAAACAGAATATCCCACAGCAGATGGGTTTAGGAGTGAAAAACCCTACATTTAATCTAGTCTGATGTAGGACTAATTCAATGCCCATCACAAGGAGCTGCAAAGTAGAACAAAACCTTTGCAACGATTGCTCAAACTACACAACTGTGTTCACGATACTAAGATTTTCTAAAGTACCAAGCCGGGGTAGGAACGGAAGAACAAAAGTTTACAAACTGCAATGTAGGGAAGTATACAATCAAGGAATTTCAGAAACCCATGGAAAAGTGTTGCATTTAGCACAGGCAAACTGTCCGATACTCCTCAAAAAACGGTAATGCGGAGAGGCTCAACTGCACCCTTCTGAATATCGTGTGGGGTATCCTAAGAGGATCTGTTTTGCCGCATACTTTCTTGGATTAAGTTTTGAACACAATTTTCGTGATCAGGAACTACTGTCCATCTCATGCCATTCAAGACAGGATTCCTCTGGTGTTGTGCACTGTTAAAGAGACAATAGCTGAAGACATCAAAAGGATAAGGAATATTGGAAGCCAGGCTTGGGCAGCTGCTATAAATACAAAAAAAAGTTGGATGTCAGAGCGATTGAGTGAGTTCTCTTAGGTTGCCCTGAGAACGTCTCCGAGAGTATCGGAATGCACAGTGTTGGGGAGAAGCATATGCGGAATAATGATGTTCAGTGAATATAGTCACTTCTGATTTAGCAGTGTATACATTCGTAACTGTGAGAACAATATGCTATGTACTTTCACTCGCAATATCAGAACCAAACCAGAGTTAATTGTTTGGGGATGGGGGCACAGCTTACACATTTTGTGGCCTTTGTTATTTTTTCAAGAGAGTGTGTAAAACACATCGTGTCATTGGTGGCGTTATCAATTCTGTCTTTCAAATATATTTCGATACACTGCAAGAACCAATCGTCCCAATTGTCCCCATACTGCTACGGCCAAATAGTATGATCTACACTGTGTGTGAAAACTACAGTGGCTCACATCTCGAACCCTCATTTCCACAGAGCACCGTTGGACGTGATGCCTATCGTACAGCCCAGACCCAGCAACAACTATCGTCCAGCTATGCCGAGTACACTATGTATATGATGTCCTAACCCAAAGAGACTTTCAGCACTTGCACGACAGCTTACGTGCCAATATTTTGGTATTTGTGGCCAACCAAGATGGTATTATATTTTAGGCGTTTGGTTTGGTTGCATAGAGGGGTTTGGATGGCCTTCGAGGCTGATTCTTTAATCAGTCCCACATTTCATCTCGTTCTTCTTGTGAATTGGCTTAGGCGCAAAGTGTGAATTCCTACGAGACCATTGATTTCCGCTATTGTTTGCAATCTTCGAGAAGGAAAAGAAGGACACAATTTCATCCATATCTTATTTGTATGTTTAGATCAATTTTTCTGCATTTGTTGCTGTTTGTTCTCGTATGTATTTGTGACGATTTTTTTAAAGAGTGGTGTTTTGTCCTCATGGGTTAGTGTCATATTCTTGATGTAATATTAGCCATTTTGTTAAGGATGTTGCAGAATTTGAGCGATAATATTTGTGAGAAGATTTCGCATGCAAAATCAAGTGGGAAATACACAAAACATTTAATTTCTTACCTGAATATTAAGAGAGATATAAAACCATCAAATTCGAGAAGTGAAACGGTATTGCATCATTGCGTAGTGAACAGAAAGGAAAAGACAAAGAATACATCATCATAAAGAACATACATACAAAACTAAAAGACTCGATAAAAATAACAGCGAAAAAGCAAGTATCGTTTGAGTGAGAATAATCCACAACGTAAAACACGTCATATGAAGATATATAAAAAAACTTAAAAATGAAAATAATAACTCTTATAATTAACATATACAAGAATCTATACGGACGATCCAACCAGAAATAGAAATGTCACAAATAATAGAATACAAACGACAATTGTTAAACAGCACAAGATGAAACAACACAAAAGTTTCCAAACATGACAACTGCTTCTTTCTTTTGATTCAAATGCAACCCGTGCAACCATACGTGTGGTAGACCTGCGCTGCGGGACAGGTGTGACCGTTACTGCAAGTCAGCCGCACATACATTGTATGGTAGAGGCTGTTTACTGACAGACAACACATGCACGGACCCAACAAATTTTTGTATTTAAAAATAATCGATAAATGAGGCAAAACATTCAACATTTCAACATTTTTTTAAAATACTAACCTATTTTGCAATTGTTTTTAAAACATGTCAAGCAGTAGCCTATTCAGTTTTAGTATGAATGTTTACATTTATTTATGTTCATGGGTTTTTGCGGTTTATAAGAACTAAAAACGTGCAAATTGTGACTTTGAAGTGCCATTGTGAGAAAACTGGTTGAGTTACTTTTTATTTTGTGAGAGAAATATGTACTCCCAAGTGACGTCTTCAAAACTAACACTATTTCATACAAATACAAAATAAGGAACGTTTTCCCACTTGAACACATCACTTAACACGCTCCAGTATCAAAGCTCGTCGCCATGTATCCACCAGTTTCAGTGAGCGGGTGATAGGAGTTTTTGAACTAGTAAGATAAGCTCAACGATCCATAGACATAAGATCACAAGATTCCTTCCACTGGTCTTCTAGAACACTGGCATACGAAACCCGGGTGACAAGACCACGTTGGTCGGTAATACGCAGAGGATGACAGCTGCAACAAATGCTCAAACATTGTCGACAAAGAAAGATATGACACGTTCAAACCCATAAGTCAAGATGACGTTGACAACAACCGTGAAAGCCAGCGATCTATTTTAACAAAATAACAATTACCTTATTTTCATGTCCGCGAAGTTTCATTTGAAAAATTATTAAGCTGTTTGTCTGTGATTTCCACGTATAATTCCTCCTCATGATAAATGTGTGTTGCCTATATTGCTAAAGTCTAACAACGCTGTGCAACTTGTATGAGGACTGATCAAAGTGACTTAAAATTCTCAAAAGACAAGAACAAGCAGCATTTTTTACTTGTATTCGGCACACATCGGAATGTGTTCATTTAAGATATAACATGCGTCGATCGCACGAATACCGCAAGCTCGTTAACTGCCACAGTCGTAATTTATACAGTATATTTGTTTTAAAACTAACTCTTAAAGTTTTAATCTTTAAGCACATTTATCAAATATGAATTAAATAACAATGACATTTTAATAACGAAAATGTAAAGTTTACGCTTTAGTAATTCCGTGCTGAGATATTCGCGGGTTGTGCGGAACTGAGGTTGGGTCTTCCACGTGGCTGCAGCGTGGTTCCCTCGAGAAACACTGTCGCTTATCAAGTGTAGGCAGTGCGTTAAGTAAAGTAACAATATGCATCGTAAAGGCATCGCTCACGTAACGAACCTCTTAGTATCTCTCAAAAGTTATTCGCCTATATTGAGAAATGTGTTTATGTGTGACGTAACACACTATCTCAGAGACCTACTCTATCCTCAAGAGCGAGCTAACAAGCTATGTTGCTAGTTTCAGCCTTGTATTTGCTCAAAATAATAGGTCGAGGAATCTCTGGGGTTTTCATAAACTTGCTGTTTGTTTCACTGCATCTTTACACCGTGATACTGGTTCCTACTCTCTGGCAAGAAGTACAAAGCCGTAACCATAAAGCCACATCGTTACACGCGACCTTTGAAAATGTTCTTTTTATCCCGCACATTATAGCGCAATATATGAACTCAAGCGTATTGCTGACCTAACAGCACAGTACGTGACTTAGTTTCTTCAGTAAGCTCATTAGATACATCTACAACAGATGTCTTCTAATAAGTAAGCGTAGCTTATGTATTATGTAGACGAAGATAAATCTCGACAATACTTGCGCACTTCAGCAGAAGAAACACATGCACCAATAATGTACGGCCAATCCTGAAGGAAACAGTTGTATGTTTACTGCGATCCAAGTGACTTTACGAATTGCCTATGCTTGTTATCTGTGTAAATAGAGCATGACATATCACATTATTGTCACGCAAAATTATACTTAATTTAAAAACAAGTGCATTCAAAATATATTTTCCGAGGTAAACTGTTTCCTCCAACACGACAATTACTTATAAAACTAAACTTGATATGTTATGTAATAATGAAACACTTATTATATTACTCAATGAAAGTATGCTGTTATACTTATTAACTATTTTTTTTTCACTTTCGGTGATGACTCCGTTATTTTTCTAACTTGCTTAAAATGTTTTCGTATTCCAACTTTGCCTGGCCGTTAAAGAGTATAATATTTCCATCTTCCCATATTTCCATTCCTGTAAACTTCCGATAGACGTTATGTTTCCAGCACTGATTTACTATGTCACATTGCCAAAAACTGATAGTTAACCTGCATGGCAATGATGAACAAAGAAAAATGTTTATAATGTGGGTTGCTGTCAAATATCTGTGCTTCAGGAAACCTTACTATGTATTTGCTGCCTCCGTGAAAAGTCAGGGTGGTTTAATATCTTAACACAAACAGTTTAATCTATAAGGCACACACAAGTAGGCCTACCAAATTTTCATTATTTTCATATCACTTAAAAGGCGTGTTATTTCGTTACAAAACTATGAACCAAGTTTATATCTAGCAAACAAACAGTTGACATGCTGAAGGTAAGAAGTATGGCTAAAGTAAATGGTAAAAGTTTATTCAACTGTGCCAGAAGTTCAAAATTAGCATGTGGCCGGCCACTCTCAGAAGTGGTTTACTACAGTAGCGTGTTGTAATTATAAAATATATTGTATATTATACATTGTCGGTGTGACGCGATTCAGATACCATTTATAAAAAACCACACTTAAACTACAACACAATTATTGGAACAATTTTACCAATTTGGACCAAACCTCGTAATCGTGTTTTTATAACAAACTAAAATCGTATCATTCTTATCTGTAACTTTGTCCGTTGTTTCCAAAAAAACTGACATAGTTCAGAATTTGTCGACATTTGCGCAACTACGCCAATTTTTATGTTCTTACTACTTGCCACACATACCTATAATTGTATACCGATTTTGTTTATGTGAGACATCACAACTGCAGGTATGAACTACAATACGGCTGACCTTCTTGGCAAAACTTGCTGTACATTCGTTTTCGGTGCAGTGTTCGTGTTGTTTATGTAAGTCGCGTCCTGTTAACAGATATAAATGAAGGAAAAATTTCAGTAAGTGTAACTCACATGTTAATAATACCTCATACTATACCGCCAAACAGTTACAGAAAGGTACTTATGTTATTTACGAAAATTACTCGCAGTTCGCTTAGTGAAACAAAACTGAATGTGTTTCGAGACAAATATTCGATAATGTCACGAAATTAGTTCACGCGAATTATTTTGAGTACATTAAATATGTTTAATGTGTTTCAATTTATACGAACGTAGCCTAGTTAGCGATAAAATGAAGAACCTATTGTTAATATCTGAAACAGTTGCGTTTCAAAAGAATTGCCATTAATAAGAAGATTTTCGGAACAATAGCAGAATTTATTAATTTTAATTCCTTGAAATAACAATAATAAAATCAAAGTACAGATCGACAAGCAATCAGGTTCCTCTGCTGGCTCACGTCAAGCAAAGAACATTTGTTCAGGCAGAGAAGGAAATAAGCCCCAGTACTTCTCCGGGACTTCTAACAAAGTTTCCCAACCAATCGTTACGAATTGAAAGGTTCAATGCTCGGCAACATAAAACATGTTTTTTTTTTTTTTTTTTTTTTTTTTTTTTTTTTTTTTTTTTTTTTTTTTTTTTTTTTTTTTTTTTTTTTTTTTTTTTTTTTTTTTTTTTTTTTTTTTTTTTTTTTTTTTTTTTTTTTTTTTTTTTTTCTCCAAAGACGGCCAAGTAACTTTTCGAGGTACAAATACTGAATTGGAACTTAGTTTCTGAGAACTTAGCGATCTGTTTTCAAGAATAATACTGTAAAGGAGTCTCCTCTAATACGCATGAATTAATTCGATACTTATCTGGAAATTGTTGTGAAATTCTTTTAAAAAGAGCTTACGGTATAAAAAGTTGCAGTTATATTTCTATGTATATTTTAGAACCCGAGTAGTCTACAGAGACATTTTTAAGTCACACTTTTGATCTTCTTAGCCAAATATTTAATCATTGATGAAATGCACATGAACCGAATTCAAAGAATCTTCAAAGTAAACGCTGTGTACAGATCTTGTAGTTTCTCAAACTACAGCATTTCAACATGTACAATATATCAACATAGCACATTTACAGCGTACGTTTTGTTAATAAATTATTATAATTTTTACTATTTTCGTATTATCAAATAGGTCATTGTTTACGTTCATAATTCTTGACAAGAATAAAATTTTACATCATAAAGACAGTCAACGTAATGAAATATCTCTGAAATATCTCTGTCGTTCGCTCTCTCTCTCTCTCTCTCTCTCTCTTTCCTTACTGTGCTTTGTTCCCAGTGCACGTTTCGGCCCCTATCGTGTTACTAAAACTGTTACCAGCACTCTCTCTCTCTCTCTCTCTCTCTCGCCTTGCAAACAATCCTTTGTTTCTGGGCGCTTTGTCCACCCATATAACAAGCTCTACCAGATACCAGTATTCTGTGTCTCTGTCACTCTCGCTGACTTTCTCTGATCTCTCAAGAGAAAAGTCCTCCACCTCATATACTGTGCAATCAAAGAATGAGCTTGAATAATGTTCGTTATTTTCTTACGTGCATAAATGAGCGTGCTCCTTGATAACAACTCAGCTGACTATGTAATTATTTTCGTAAAATTTTACAATAAATGTTAAGTAATGCTTCACGCAACAAAAAAAAAATGTTTTTATAGGCATGAAATAACCACCGGAACTGACGCAATAATACGCCGAAAAATGTATCACACAAATCAACTATACTTAATTTACGTAGCTATGAAATGCCACCAAAGCCTTAATTCATAAGATGAACAAATTCATGCATGTTGGGTAGGACTTCAATATCTCGTCAGCAGGCATTATATACGGGACCAGGGCTCAAAGAATTATAACTCGAAGGGAAGCGGCCACGGCCAATATCAGTTAACATTTCCTCCTGAAGTAATTTCACTAACCACCCTCTTGTATATCAAACAATAGAAACGACTGACACTGTCATTGGTTGGCCACAGCGAGTCAGCTATTTATATCGTGTCGTGTACCTATTCTCGCATATTGTAACTTCTCTACGTAGAGCCACGTGTAGATGAGGCCTCGATGGAAAGATGTCAGTTGAGCGAGCGCCTTGCACGTAGGCAAGCTGTGAACCACCAATAGGCAATATTCAGAGCAGTGCCACAAACGTATTATTACAGCTTACTGTTGTCAAAATCACTAGGTACTATGCTACATTTATATTTTCCCGATTCTCTTCCAAAAAAAATACATTTAAAAGATAGAAATTCGTTGATTGTTGCAAAATTCGTTTTTATATTATTATGTATTTTCCATTGGTTTATTGTTGAACAACCCTAAATACTAGCTGTCCCGACAAACGGGGTATAATAATAAATTAATTAATAAATAATAATAATAGAGCAGCGACACCTGGTGGGGATAGACTGGTATCTAATCTATAAGTACATTTAGCAAATATGAATTAAATAACAATGAAATTTTTAAAACGAAAATGTCAAGTGTACGCGTTAGTAATTTCGTGCTAACTTATAAGGTACTTGTACCGAATATGGCCCGCTTAAGGTCGACAAATCATATGTTCCTAAGTCATTAATTATACTACTAATGTAACACACTGATGATGTAAGACAGATATTTATGGATGGTGGATGTTTATACTAGAGACTGTGTATCGATCCCACATCAGTCTCGGCATTACCACACAATGGTGGCTAGTGGGCCATATTGACAACTGCGCCATATTCGGTACAGGTACCTTATAAGATATTCACAAAGTTCAAACAGATATTCGCGCGTTGTGCGGAACTGAGGTCTAATAATAAATTAATTAATAAATAATAATAATACAGCAGCGACACCTGGTGGGGATAGACTGGTATCAGCTCGTGGGGATAACTGATCAATTATCACTTACACAGTTATCGACCGGGTTCTGAAATTATTAAATTAAAAATATTTACTAAATAATAGCTCTTAGGAGTGTAAAAATAGATAAAAACCTATTCGCAGACCTACCGAATGTACATACAAAATTTCATTGAAATCGGTTCAGCCGTTTAGGAGGAGCATGGAAACAAACACTGTGACACGAGAATTTTATATATTTGAATGGATACATATATACATATATACACACATTCATACATACAACCTGTATAAATCAAGTTCAAGTAAACTAATGAGTACTCGCAACATTATGTCTCGAAGACGACTGATGCTGCAGAAAATATTATCTAAGGTGAACTGAGCTGCAAATGAGCCAATGAACAGACGAGTACAGGGGTAGTTTTGCCGGGATATGTTTGAGATACCACGAAGTACTATTGCAACATCTCTTACGAGCAAACAGAGCTCAGCTGACTTGCCAGATGACGCCTTCCAGTGTGAATGTAGAGGTTTACTGGATAGTTAATGTTCAACTGTTGATAGCAAAATACTTATGCGACCTATTTTATGACGTTTTTGTGTGTTTCTGTGTAGTTTCAACGCTTACCGCCGTAGTAACTATGTTTGAAAAATTGTCCCGCATTTATTATTCACAAATATTGTATTCCAAAACGTGTCACAGAGTCCTCGCTGACATATCTCATTTTGTAAAAACATTTTTTCCCTATGTACCACTATATGATTCCGGACAAAATTTGTTAACTTCAATCATCTAAAACTTAAAAATAAAACAAAGAATAGACAGTACAGTGGAAAACTTGCTTGTGGAGGTGTGCTCCACACCTCTGCCATGCGTATTCCATACGTATATCTTTACCGAGATATTTTACTGCAGCGAAAATAAAATAACGCGAAGATTTTCATCCGTGGACTTTGCTTTAATATTCAAAGAGTATTTAGCGTATCATCTAACGACGAAATAACAGCCGGATAAGTTAAAAAAAAATTTTTAACTAAGGTAGCTGAAACAGATATATTCAATTAGCATTGCAGCAAATGAAATTAGCATTGCTTAATTAAAAATTATTAATAATTTTAATGTAAAATCAATTATCTTTGACGTGCTAGTAGCTACAGGTAAGCTGCGTGAGATGAGTCCACGTTGTCACTATATAGGATGTTACAAACTAACATAACAACACTTTACTGAAACATTCCTCTCATACATATGATAGAAGGTAAACATATATATATACATATATGTAATTGTAGTGAAGGCTACTTTCAGTACAAGAGCTTGCTATAGTAAGGATAGGAACATTTCGTGTATTCAATGACCCGCGTGTTAGGATCCATTGCGCTATACATACGCGAACCTCCTCTATTCGTTCATTGTCTGTTGTTCCACTGAGTAGCAGCTAATAGACAAATAGTTGGGGGCTTGAGTATGTATAGGATAGTTGATTCCATCATGTTGGTCATTGAATTTGCGAAATGTTCTTGTCCCTAGCAACAAGTAACAAAGTGTACGACAAGTAGAATGGACTATATCGATTTGGAATACCATCGATTTACAAGGTGCACGACTCTACATATACCATCACACTACACAATTGATATTAGGATGTCAACAGAAATCAGTTACATATATATCGTCGCAACACAGTTCAAACGACACTCACAGCAGCCTCCACATCAATGCTACAGCGGACAATGTGACACCTCATCTCATTGTACTACACGTCTAACTTGCAGTGAATGAGATATTTTGGTCAGCGCTTAACATCGCGATCTTCAGCTCTGGTGAGGGATGACATGAGATGAGTTTGGAGCAGCGCCGGGGGAAACGGGAGATCCCCGAGAAAACCCGCCGACAAACGGCATCGTCCGGCACGATTCCCGCGTGCAAAAATCCGGGGACTGACCCCGCCGGGAATCGAACCCGGATCACGTTGGTGGGAGGCGAGAGGTCTGACCCCTCGACCACCGTGGCCCCGTCTAGCTTGGAGCAGCCTACCTACTACAGAAGCCGTATAATGTTAAATGTCGTTCGGGATAAAGTGAGTGCTAAAAATGTAACCTTTGAAAATTATCACTAGCCATTACTGCATATAATTCAACATTAACAATAGCTCCCTCGCTGCTTGTACGGTTGGCTGCGGTTATCCGAATATAGTTCCGTGCATTTTCCTATTTAATTACAACCATACTTAAATGAAATCAACTGAAACAGACAAACTTGTATTTCATATCATTAATATTTTTTTTCTATCAAACTACATAAGTTTCTACCGACTGTACAATTTGTCTCACACAAGCAAATATCAAGTGACGTGTCCAGAGAGGTTAGCCATTTCCCTTCGCTAGCCGTTACGCGCGGAAATATATGAACTGGATGGAAATATAAATTTTACTGGGCTCTTTTGAGTGCTCACTTTATTCCGAACCGGCTATAGTTATATTACGAGCTGCAGTGAAAGAAAACTCATAGTTTACAGACCTATAAGTACATGCTTATTTTTCTTCTACCAGATGTTAGGAGTGTTAACATAAAGTACTGATAAGCAAGTTTGCAACACTCTGTATGTCATATCGCCGTTGACGAATTATCAACCAGACTAATATTAATGGATTGTTACGGTTGGAAAAGAGTCTTGTAGTGTATGCATCTATCTATCTATCTATCTATATATATATATATATATATATATATATATATATATATATGCCACAAACTTCAGAAGTAGATTCCTTACCAAAAATGAGGTACAGTTACAGAATACCAATTTTTGCCTAGCGCAATACGTAAGGGAGAAACTGATCATAGAAAGTTGAATTTTGAAATAGTAATTTGGCAAAATATCGGAAACGACGTGGAATCAAATTTTAATTCTGTGCACAGTGATTAGCGTTATTGAGATCTCCAACTCATTAATAAACCGCCCTTTATAATGCCGACATTCTCTTCACACAACATTCTCCGCTCCTCATATATCGAAACACTAAGTTAGACAAAAATCGTTCAAGTAACATTGCGAACATGGCGGTAATTTTAGCGTCAACTGTTAGCGCCGTTTCCTGAAGTTGGAAACTGACGGGGCTGTTAAACTTTCACATATAAAATACTGCGAAAGTGGTACATTTGAATTTTGAGCCATCACGTTTGAAGTCTCAGTCACCATATGAATGCTAGGAGTAATGTCACCGCTCTTTCCAGTGGCAAATTATACCATGTGACCGTTGCTGTATTCGGTTAACCAACGACAATTGGCCGAAAATTTAAGTTCTCTCTAACAGCACTTTTAACGCCTTAAATTCCAGCTTATAAGAACAATTTCAGTACACATTGCAGATGAACGATTTCTGAACTCTGCTGGTATGGAAGAATACAGTATGATCAATCTACGTAATTAATTTCAAGGTTACTAGGAAAACTGCAATCTGCACCGAGTATTTCGTGGAAATTCGGCGGAGCTCTATTAACGTAAATGAAATCCTAGAATTCCTGGAACTGAGCTTTGAGGAGCGGAAGTTCGATTCAAGCCGCAGGTGGTTGTAATATTGCAGCGTAGATCGCTCGCAGTTGTACGCTAGCTGCTATGAGCAACCACAGCCAATAAAGTCACAAAGGTAATATAAGTGGGCTTTACGTCTCAACACGTCTTAACACTCACAGTTGGTTGTAAGTTAAACATAGTATGCTCTTTTACATTGCTGCGATAAATAACCTTGGATAGGAGTATGGTTGGTATATTTGAGGTTTACTTCAAGTCATTACTGATTTAAATAAAATTAAATATCAAAATCATGGGCGGCACACAATAAGCAAAATGTTTGTGTTGTCATTATAAATTAGTAACACGAAATGTGTAAAAAATTTCAAAAGGAATCGTGAGGGGCTATGAACCCACACAAAACATAATTTTAGGATAAAATAATAAAAAACATTATACATAACGAACTGCGAAAATCAAGGACAATCAAAATATCCAGACTGTCAAAATGCTCATGGAACATCAGTTAAAATTGTCAATCACAGTCATAACACAGTAAGATAATTTACCTTAAATGAGCTTGCTATGACATTTTGGGCTCTTACAACTGTATCCTATCCTCAGACAGGACGTAGTTCAGTGATATATATATATCATAGCAGGAGTGTATAGATGTCCAAATTATTTCTCTTTAAGGATACACTTAATATTGCTGCCTAATACAGAGCTATGAGGGAGCATGTATAGCGGCGTAAGTTTTTCCGTGCATTCTTTTGATTCCATTAACAGTTAATATGGCCAGGGATATTGAAGTAGATATGTTAAAACTATAATTCTCAAACACACCTTATCATAACGTGTACACACTACGGCAATGCAATTTTACAATAATATAAAACAGAAACTATGAATTCAACCATACATGAAGATTCACTGTTGTAGGCCATGCCTAATTTCCATCAATGGAATAATAAATGTTTTATTTAAAAACATATATATTGTTGAAGTTAGTTGAAAATTTATTTTCATCTTCCTTATAGTAGGTTTTGTAAATCTGCAAACTTAGTACTTTCTTTAATTTTTAATATATTAATGCTAGAGTAATTAACTATGTTTTGTAAGTTCTTCAATAATTTTTAGGAACATGAAAATTACTGCCGATTCTTTCTCTTTTTTTTTTTTTTTTTTTTTTTTTTTTTTTTTTTTTTTTTTTTTTTTTTTTTTTTTTTTTTTTTTTTTTTTTTTTTTTTTTATTTCTGTGGGGCTCAGTCACTGGCAAATCCATGTATGACAACACTCATATTTTGTTGTTCTTAGTGTGGTCACATTGCAATACTGTGTGGTCTTGTAGGCACTTTGTGCAGTGGCCTTTAAAGTGTAATCTTTATTAAGTATTTTCAACAACTTACACATACCTATACATTTTTAAGTACCTTTTGTTAACTTAGTAAAGTTTTCCTCAATGTAAAAAATGGTTTGTATCCAAAAATTTAATAACAAAGGTGACTGTTCCGCACAGAACATAGGTAACATAACATTTAAACACCCTAACCTTGCTCCCACCAGTACTCTGGGATATGGAACATCCCTACATCTCCATGCGTTGTTACAGCTCAGCTTACTTTAGATATTTTAAGGGTTAGCCAGAAAAATATTAAAATTTATTTAATATAGATATGTAAGTGATTTTAGAGATACTAATATCGAAAGCAAACAAACAATCCATACATGCGTTAAACTGTTCACAATATTAAGCTGTGGAAAATATTAAAAGCAGTGTTCTACCATTCAGAATAGCAAACTGGTAATATCGCAGATGGTAGGGAGGTTAAATATCAAGAATCACTACTCATCGTGTACCGCCAAAACTAATGTTTTAGAGGTACAGTTAATTTACGAAAAATGTTTATGTGGATGTTAGAAGTATCGGACGTAAAGAAAATTCTAGTTTTCTAACTTCAAAATTTTTCGTTCTTCGTTAGAGTAGATTAGGTTTCATTGGTTAGGTTAGGTTAGTTTTGGTTAGGTTTAAATATTTTTCCATAGTGGTTTTTTTTTTTTTTTTTTTTTTTTTTAATTTTTCATTAGATTAGATACGGTTAGGATACCTTAACCTTATTTAAGGTAACCTAACATTACCGAACATAACGAAAAATAAAAAACTTACTAGTAAAATAACGTAACATAACCAAAACTAACTTAAACTAATTTAAATTAACCTAACTTAATATTACAAAATACAGAAAATTTCGAAGTTAGTAAACTACAAGTCTTTGCGTACGACTACATCTAACATCTATAGAAACATTTTTCATTAATAAACTATGCATTTAAAGTCATTGGTTTGGGTAGTAGACAATGAGTAGCTATTCTTAATGTTTACCTTAGTAATGTACTCTCATTGCATTAATTGTTCGAACAAGTCGTCTAATGTACTGTGATACACTTAAGCCACGTAAGGGTGCTGCCTAACACGCGCTTTAAGTAATAATAATAATAATAACAGTAATACAATTACAATCGGGCAAGCAGTAACCTCCTCCTCAATCCCCTCCCAACTCACCATTTCCAAATCTTCCCAAAGTAACTTCCACTCCCCAACTTCCTAAGCATAGAATGCCTACCCTGCTCCTTTCTGCTCCTTTTCTGAATTTTGTCGCTGTTACCCCTCTTCATATACTCTTCCTTAGTTAACAGACTACCTAACTTATCCCAGCTTCTCTATCCAATAACCACATTGTACATCCTGACCATCCTTTCCTTCAACACTTTCTACTTCAGTTCCTTCAGCATCACAGATGGCCGAAAGTTCCCTTCATCCTTACCAACCTGTCCTTGCTTTCTCCATTCATCCTTCGCCTGTATTGCTGCCTGTTTTTGCACCTTCTTCAGCTCCCGCATCTCCAGTTCCACACATGGGTCCCGCTCGGCAGCCGCATACTTTATCGAATATATGTAACTCTGCCAGTTCTGAGTCTCTTGAGCGCAGGTAGGCGGCACACTTAATTGTTGATGGTTTACATTTTATACCAACTAAAACTGTTTATTTGTTTTAGGTTATAATAGGACAGCACCACCTGTAAATGAGTCAAGATTTTTTTCTTTTTTTAGATTTAACATATAAGCACAAGTTAGAAATGTCAACTGCTGCGTAGTGTCCACAGAAAATTTTATGCAACTGTAAAAATTAAAATTTGTGGTAAAATATAATTTGAATAAATGGTTGGATTAAAAAATATCTTGTAAGACACCAAGGACATTTTTCCATTCAGAAACCTCAAAGGGAGTGAAGCTTAATTAATGGCCGCTCATCAGTGGAGCTTTTCCACTTGACTACGACCTGCTAAGCTTTACCACCTATCCACTGACCTACTGGACTTCAACACCTGGCCGCTGACCTGCTGATCTTCAACACCTGGCTGCTGACCTGCTCGGCTTTACAGCTTGGCCACTGACCTCCTGAACTTCAACACCTGGCCGCTGACCTGCTGATCTTCAACACCTGGCTGCTGACCTGCTCGGCTTTACAGCTTGATAAAGAACTTCCTAGAGTTTGAAAAGTTTCTTGGTCACATTACTAGCAGTATGTTAGTTCACTAAAGGTTAGTCATGTTGCATTCACACTATTCACTTTATGAAAGTAAAATACCCTCGGAATGCCACTCAAACCACGGAAGTTAAATTTTAGCTTTCCTGAGCAATAATATTTTTGACTCTATATAAGTCTCATAAAATATGTACAGGTGGTTAAAAGTAGTACTGTATTTGACTTGCATGGAGTAAAATTTAAACTAGAGTCACTTAAATACAATTGTGAAATATTCAGTTGAAATGGTAAACCAGTGTAATTGTTTACGCAATCTTGTGTGTGTATGCATGTATATACATATACAAGTTAATCACATCATAAATATGGTACTTCAAAAGCAAGTAGGTAATAAATGTGTCTGTACACACACATATATATATATTATATAATACGAATTTGTGTTTTATAATTTTTTTCTTTTTAATTTTTTTACGAACTACTCAAGTCGCAAAGTCGAAAATAATAAAAAAACTTGTAAAATCAGCAGTAAATAAACTGTTATTTGTAAGCATGTAATACAGTTTATTAACTACAGACTCCAAAAAAAGTATTTGTTACTAGAACATTGCATTAAAAAATGTTAAAAGAAAAAATCAATTTACGTACACGTATATATGTATAGGCCCTATATAAATTTATATTTTCTTTTAACACTCTTTTATGTAATACTGTAGTCGCAAATAAAAACGTTTTTTAAGTCTATGGTTAACAAACTGTACTACATGCATACAAATAACAGTTTACTAATGATTAACTTTAGAAGTTTATATTATTGACTTCGCGACTTGAGTAGATCTAAAAAAAATTTCAAAAAGAAAAAAAATTGTAAAACACAAATTCAAATTTCCCGCCTTTCCGAACATTTCAAATTCAAATTGCCCGCCACGTCCGCCGCTTTAATGTTAAGTTCAGGGGCCAGCCGCTAGCAGCGCTGCAATCGCAGGGCTTACTTGGTCAAAGACATTGACATGAGAGATACCGATCTAGTAACACCTTCTTTGCCTTTGGTGTATTTCTTAATTTCGCCAAATATTTACGTTTCTGGTAGAAAATTACAGTAAGTATACGAACATAGTGAATAAATATAATATTCGGGGAGCAAGCCGAGCTGCAGGAACTGTCTGCGAGTTAAATTATTTCGTATTAGTGGCAGATAGTCATGATTTCGAACAAGTGTAAAGTGATTGTCGTGCAGCATGTATATGGAATATATTACCTGAAGCTATTATTCGTTGTATGTGGTGTAGTATCACTTACTATGTTTCCATATCGTTTTGGAAACTAATTGAGTATTGAGTCCCGACTGAGTACTATACCCAGGAGGTGGCCCTGCCTATGGCAATGCATTAGCGTTAAGTGAAGCCGCTGTTTTGGGTGTCCCATTATGGCAACCGCCTGTTCCTTAGCCATTCGAAATTCGAAAAAGTTCGTAATGGTGTACCTGGTCCAAGAAATTTTATTGCTAATAAATTTTGTTCCTTACGTCGCTAATTTTCACTACTCTGAGATGTTTTTATTGTTTAGAGGTGCATTATCACAAGTGTCCATAACCTCAAAAAGGCCTCAGTGACATGATGGAACACCCAATAATCTGGCTTCAACTACGTCACAGCAAGCCATCTCCTGACTATTCCTACCTCCATTACGATACCATTATGCAAATTTTCAATCCGATAGAAATATATTTCAGTTCGCTGGACAAATTTGTGTGGTAATGTTGGTACAATTGATATTTAAGTTGGCTGACATTAAATAAATTAATACATACAACCATCTGTTTATTTTTCTTTCATATGGAAAGATACGTTTTCTTCCAGTAAATTAAGCAAGCGTAACATGGTTTATTTGAAAAGTACTCGTTCTCTAATAATTTCTAATAAAGCTGACACTTCTTTTGTTGACCGCACATTGCTGCTAATGCTCGACATTTAATTTTATAATAACAAACACGCACCTGCACCTGTCAACAGAAAATCTGAAGGCCTAAACAACTGCTGAGTATGTGTTTGTTTACTTACGATTCGTTTTCAATACGATCCGTGTTTCCATGGCAATTTACGCACGACTCAATCCGATACGATCCCAATTTTTGGTGTAACGACCTTGAGACTCAAATGTTTTGAATCCTGTTTCCATAAGCGTTTTCAAAACGGTGTGTGTTTTGAAATCGATTTCAAAACGACATTGAAACGTAGTATATATTTCGGAAAAATTGTTAGAATCTTTAAGTGTTGTTTGTTGACTTTTCGGGATTTGACTCGTGCGTTACAGTTTTATTAAAGACACTTGTTCTTTGCCTTGCATCGGTAAAACAGCTATGGTTGCGCGTCTTTTAAGGTGAACTGTTATATTTTATTCTAAAGTAATATGAAGAGCTATTTCTACACAAACAGAAGTCCTTCAGAATGATTTTTTACCAGTACACCGAAGTATTAACGTTTCAACATCGCAAAAAAGTGCAATATATTGTCTTGTATTTATTAGGTAATCATTCTTTGAGCAACGAGTTGTGTTGCTATAGAATTCGTCATACGATTTACAAAGACAAGTAATACATACATAAACAAAAAATAACAATATTACATCAAAGAAAACACATTCATTGTCTGAAGAAAGACATTAAACTAAATGTGCCCTTCTCCTCCCCCAGCTCAAATACAATACAAGGAGTCCCAACAGTATACCCAACTTTCACCAATAATTTGATGTACTTGTGATAGTTTGTAGGCTTCTGATAGGTCTACTGCTGTATATTATGTAATTATTAGAATTTCTGTATGCAAGCTCTACATATTTTGTCTTCATTAGTTAAAACAATATTATCAAATCCTCAATCAGCTACATTATATAATGAGTAGCTTTGTGGATAATCCTGCTTAATATAGTCTCATGTATCCCATTGTGTATCCACATACAATCAGAAATCACAATTTGCATAACATGTAATTTTAAAAGCACATTTATCATAACAGGAATGTTTTGTTAGGAGATATTACATCATTTCAATTAAACTACAAACGGGTTATACAAGAAAGAGAATGATGAACAGACACAGATGGGATGGACAAAAGATAGAGCAAGCCACTCAATGTGAATACTTAGGCATTGCGCTGCAAAGTAAATTTAGCCTATATGGACAAAACAGGTTGATTGGCAAGTCAAACAACCGATATATTGCATTAGAACGATTTAGCTTTATAATTTCAAGTTAATTCAATTAAAATTGGAAGTAAAATGTTCACATCCTAACCTAAAACTACAACTGCAATTATTGCTAATTACCGAAGATGATTTGTCTAATCCATGAAAATTGGTGGTTCAAAGTTGCTTTGACCTAAAATCAGAGCAAAAATTGTTTTATACAATGCAGTTTAAGGTAATCTAAGCTCAGTGACCATCTTCAGCTCAGGTTAAGCATTGATCTTCTATTATACAAGTGACAAATAGTTTCTCCCCCTAACCTAATCATCTCATGTCCTACAATTTTAAACGTCGTTTTCCCACTTATTGTGATGTAAGCAGGAGATTTTATTCTGTTCCTTGATTCCCTTATTTGTAATCCTCTCCTTGAGATTTCTCAGCTCCTTTATGAAAATCCACTTACATAGCTCCTAGTCTTTGTCTACCTTGTTTTGTCGTTTCCCATCAGCTCCATATTAACTTATGATTTGTACTATCGACTCATATAAGCTTTGTTTCTATTAATTTAGTCTTAAGATGAAAGGAACTAATCGTATTTATTGCCTGTCGGACTTGTATTGTTTCTAAAACTACACATATCCATAGGAAGTAAACGACACGATGTTAACATAGATGAAAAACCAGCTCAGGTTTGTCAAGAGTATATCTCTCTGTAGAGGCAGTGAGTTTTGACGAAAAGAATTTTGAACTACTTTGTTTCAATGCCTTGTGTGTACGCCTGTAACTCGCTTCATGGTCAGTGATTGGATATGTTTGACTCTCAGAGTCTCGGGGTCCTACCTGCATATCAGAGACGTGTGGTGTCGCGGTTACCTTGTTCCTGTTGGCGCAGACAAATGAGCCACGCCTCTGCACTCATACATTCTGCCAATGACAGTGAAGGAAAGTTGCTGTTGTACATGTAAACTGTTGCCAAATACTTTTCACCAAAAATCACTCTGTTCTATCAATCTGGAAGTGATAATATCATAACAACGTTTCAGTATACGAGAAAAAAGCAAACAACAATAATTTGAATCCCCATTTTTAAAACATAGTTAAATATTACACTTTACCATTTTAACTTTATATTAAACTGATTGCACAATATTAATTTTATGTTGTGGAAGATTTTATTCCCATGATATCATTTGCCTTATTTCACAACTAAAAGAACCACTTCACTCAAATACGTTGAAATTGCTCCTTGCCATCCCCTGCTCTACGCACTTTATTATACTACTCGTCTGACCATGAAACTTAAAATAACACTCAATAAAGATTCTTTTAAATGAGATTGAAAGATCCAAAACTATTAGTATCCGCTGTATCCAATTTAAAATCATTATAAAACATAAAACTTTTAAAAATTCACTTCTCTTAGGTTTTAATGCGCAGGTGTTTTATCATAATTTACCCGATAAGTAGAGATAGTGGAAAATCTCCGTAATATTCGGTTACGAAATAGCTTCCAAAGTCTAGTAGCATGTCTCGTGATGTACGTATGACAAATATTTGTGTTATTTGACGACAAAAATCAAACGTTCAGCAGTGTCGTACCAAAATTTTAATTGGCCAAGTAACATAAGAAGACTCTAATAACATAATAAAATAACTTCGGGCACGTGAATACTGAATTCTTATTAAAAAAAAAAAAACATTCTACATCTCCATAGATAAATCACTCTTCCTAACGATAACGTAAAATTAATGTCCATACACCAAACATTTATACACTGGGAATGTGACACAACATGTTCATCATTCATCTGCGGCATGAATACAAACTGATGCAAAGACGTTACAGATGGACATACGTCAGGTTATGAGATATGTCAACCCGACGAAGAAAAAGTATACACGTGTGATGTATTAGCAATGTGTTAGTATTCAGTTTCTGCATATCTCCTCTCAGACTAGTGTCCTCACATAATTTTATATAGCATCAAAATAATTTTGGAACTGTACATGCTTGAAATTGGATGGTTGAGGCAAGTATAGCAAATCTCTTTTAGGTTTGTTTGGATCACTATATAATTTTAAAATAAAGTGTATTTACTTTTTAAAAGCACTAAACTTAAACGTTCACTCATGTTTACAGCTTCGTTCATGACATTAAATTTCTTGCCAGCAGACTGCGTGGATCAACTAAGTAGGCTTACAGCACTTCGGGTTTTAATGATTTCTAAGTAACATCTTTGTGAAAGTACAATTTCAATGCCAGATGCAGAAATTTCTTCTTTCTTTACCAATAAAGCAAAAGTTGAAATAGTGCTAACTCTGCATGCATAATACATAAAAGTAAAACAATTTTAAATAATGGATTAAGCTATTACTCAATCGAATGGTGTGAAATAATTACATGAAATTGTTAATTTCCACCTGTACATGAGTTAGGAGTACCAACACAGGCCGGAGACACATAACTATCTGTTGCATAATACATGTTTTCATAATTTGCCATAATGTCAGCGTATAGGACAAACCTACTCTACTCCATGATACTAAGGTTTCGAATGCCCGTACCAACGAAATGTTTATCGCAGGGTTGATTTTGGCAATCGTTTATATTATATATTGGGTGCGTATTGCTTAATTCCTTGCATGAAAAATTACTTCATCCTAAGGAAATCGAGTTTTTGCTACAAAATACTGATGGCTGAAGTGTAATTTGCCGCGGTATTAGGTATATTACGATATACAGTCGGTTGACTCTTTATGCGAAAACTTGTTATTGCCTCCATGTTGAAAGTGGCAAAAATGTAATCTAGAGTATAAGCAATGCCACTCAATGAGACAATATTAAGTCACATGGAAGTAGTAGTGGTTTTTTAATTAACAGCTTCGTGTTGTCTTGTTTGTAGCTCATGAAGAAGAATAAACTCCTGAAAAACATGTGGAAGAATCGTCACGTAAAGAATCATGTAAGGTATTTGTTTTTTATGCGACACTGTGGTACAGCGCTTTATTGCTCGAATGTTTGCAAAGGTGTTGCTGAAATTCTAGATATCGTTGAAACCTCTTTTTACATTCCGTTCATATGAACAAAATATTTAGAATACGAAATTTAAAAAAAAGTTTTGCTAGTCGCATGCACTTTTATATGTAACCTAGCAGAAGTTTCCCCGTATAATTAAACCACGTTCTTCGTTGGGCATAGATAGCATTATATAATTCAAATTTGATGTATTTATAAATGTCCTATATAATAAAAGTGTTGGGGTTAAGACGCACCCGCCTTGTCTTACACTAAACCACAAAGGAGAAACAAAATACAGACAACACGGCAGTTAACAAAAATAGATAATATATAAATAAAAATAAATCTAACAAGCAGATAAACTAACTATTAATAATCAAGTTAAGTTGACTTAAAGTATTTCAGAATTGGCATGAATAAGCATGTGAGAACTGAACATCATCAAATGTACAAATAGGGAAAGTGTATTTATCGGAATAACATCGAACTATATTATCTAATTATAGTTGTATCAGGAAATGTATTTATTACAATCTGAACTATCTTATAGAGCTGCAGTACTTTACTGTTATTCTTTTTTTCTATGGGTTACATTATAATATTTGAAATTGATTGTACTACGCTGCCTATTTTTTAATATAAGTTTCTATAATTTTGACAAATTTGCGACTTAAATCATTTTTTTAAATCAATAACTATCCAAAATTATAAAAACCTATGTTATGAAAAAAATTTGGCTACACAATACAAACTATTTCCAACATTTCTATGTAATACTTGTGCGATATCTGCTCCCTTTCAGGAATTTAAACAATAAACCTTACTAAAATAGCATAAATTTGGAGTCGTGGTCTTAAAGCGTGTGTTATTGTATATATATATATATATATATATATATATATATATATATATATATATATATATATATATAGGCTATATATATATATATGCAATGTAGTGAATGCACAGTGTTTCATAAAAAAGTAAACAATCCCAACAATCGCAGCAACACATTTTGAGCAGAGGTGGACAGAACACTCAAATCTGGCTGGCCACATGCCATATTTTACACTTTCATGTCTCTTGATAAACGTAGCAAAGTAATTTTTATAGAATTAATTATTACACTATATGTATAAACGTAATTGTACATTCGTACAAAGGCAATTTTGAAAGTTACGTATGTATCACAATTGGGGCCTAAATTTTATTTAATCGCATTTCGCTAGCAAGGACTGAATACAAATACAGAGAAAATATTTTAACTGAGCAAAAAATTTATGTATATTATTTGACCTGCTCACGAATCGTAAAGCCATTTTCTTCATTGTTTTGTAAATGAAATTAAAGGGCATGTCAGATACGTCGAAAGTATTTTTTGATCCTCAAACATTTAATATTTTGACACAAAGGATAACGGCAAAGAAGCCCTGAATTCGTAAGATTGAATATTTGGTAAAATTAACTATAATAGAGAATCAAAAATTATATATACATATATATCAGCACTAGGGTATATTCAGCCATTACCATGCTGACCTTGTGAAAGATTGCTATGTAAATAAACTCCGTTCATTGCTTCTGTATAAACCGGTGTCAAACATTTACGCTGTTTAATATTTGGAAAAAGTTACGTTTCGTCATAGCACAATTTTGAAAAATCAGACACAAAAAGTTTTTGATATATCATAAATCGAAAATTAAACATTGTAACTTTTCTGCATTCTAAATCCGAATAATTGTTTAGAATCACTGAAATGTTGATCACTGAAATTCCAGTAAATAATCGGTTTCTGGCTAATGAATCTGTATAATTCACTGGAAATCATTTAACACGCATGTGAAATGCACTGATAATAAGAGGAAGACACCTTTAAATAATTTTCGTTTAGTCACTGAAACAGTCAGCCCAGTTTCACTAACTTCAGTTACTATTTTTTTTTTACGAAACAACTGAAATTTCACCGAAGTAGTTTATTTCTCACTAATTCAAGTTAAGAGTGTTTAATATTTCAGAAATTTAACTAAAACATGGGTGGTATTCGGAAGTTCAACTGAACTGAGATTTTACCTAATGATATTTCTGTAGGGGGCATAGGGGCTGTTTGTCCCATAATGTCGCCACGCACATAATTGTCACAGCAGATAAATACAGAAGAGTATTTTGCACATAGCTGAATATTAGGTTTGAGGTCGCAAAATGAGATACATGTAAACACGTGGTTACCCAACACTTGATAAAAAAAAGAGCGCAATCTACATCTACCTTCCAGGAAGTTCGGTAGCTTGAACACCAAGCACATCAGCTGAGAGCAGAAGGCATGAAGAAACAGCCTCAGCAAATGTACGAGAAAGTAAAGTCAAACACGAACTTGCACGTAACACACATGGACAGGCACTTCCAATGTCAATGCTTACAACTGTACAAAGTTTATACAAGTTTCAGCATTAACGACTTCCTGTCAAATAGCGGAGAGGTCACGGTCGGCACGGTGGCTAGAGAGCTCACTTCACAGTAATGCAATCCAAGATCGATTCCCGGCTGCGTCAACCCTGACTCTCGCATGTAGGAATCGAACCGGACGCGCGGACGATCCCCTTGGTCGGTAAGTTTCCTCGGAAAGTTTGCCCCTCCTCCCGGTGATGTTCCATACTCACCTCGTCTCACCCCTCACCATCACTAAACATCTGGATGTTACGCGCTGACCATAATCCCTTCACTCACCAAAGAGCGGAATTACTTATTTCTGAGAACGAAACAGTTTCAATGTGAGACAGAAATCAAATTGATAGTTGAATTTTTAAATATTTACAAAAAAACAAGGACCCAATAACCAAAACACATTACTGTATTTCCGGACAATTGCAGAGGCCAATACAATATTTTGAAATATTATATCTTTCTCACTGCTCTAACTATTAACTAGGAAGTTTGGATCATCTGAGTAACGGTTTTTTCCTTGATCCATGACACAGTACCTTGCCTTGGGACAAATATTTTACAGGAATTTACAAATTTAAAGAAAACTAATTGTGTAATGGGAACTAATATACTTAAAAGAGCTGAGGGCGACACACTACACATTTCACGCCTCGCACTAGCCTCTAGGTGCAAGTCTGTAAACTGGCGTGCAGTATTCTCGCCGACATTCGTCTCTATAAGACATTCAGACGTGATTATATCATTCTATGACGTAATGTTTGAAGTAAAGATGTGCTGTGCTGTACCCGCCTATGCCTTTTTTAATTCTCTGAAACAAGATTAACGTAAATGAAAATCTAAAAACACCAATTTTTTGCAGTTTTCTGGCCCGAGAATATATATTTTAAAAATTAAAGGAGGACATATAGAGAGCAAATATAAATGCGTATAACGTTCTATGAATGCTGTTCCCTAGCAAACATCGTCCACGTGCGTTGAGTGGGTTTTAAATGAACTTGTATCGGCCAACACATATCTTGGCGGCATCAGTTTAAAAGGGTGAGTTTCTCAAAGCCAATTTGCAAAAAAAAAAAAAAAATCTGCAAAATTATACGATACGGTTTTACCAACTTTCCGTACAAGAAACGTTATCAGGAAACGTAGGCCTATATCTGAAGAACAATCTCTGGCGCCGAAATCTCGTACATTTAACTGCGGCGCAATGGATTACACTGAACAAATGCATCATTCTGGGTGAATACTTGCTCGTAAATTTAAACAGTATCCTTACCTAGGGTTGTTGTTTCGTAGTTTTACCATATTGACTTGCGAAAACGCGTAGATTTGAAATAGTGTTTTTAGCGTTTGTGTACCGACAACACACTCTTACGGCCATAGTCAATTCATGCACTGATTTTGCAGTAATTATTTTTTAAGCCTAAACGAAATAAATTGTTTTCACTGTGATATTCTTTTTGAATAACTCGCAAATATTTACAATATTATTTAAAAAAAACTCACAGAATACTTAATTTCAAATCGTTCAGACCAGTAGAATTGCTCACATTCACTCTAGGATCCATGCTTTACAATGAAAATGAAAACAATGATTTTGAAGCTGCATTCAGTGCATCGTTGCTAAAATTAGTCTCATATAATAATTACACTTTTTGGCAGTTGTGTAGACATTTCTTTTTACAGCTGTTTCAATGCAATAAACAGTGTTTTCGTCTGCTACGTGTGATTTTTGCACAAACACAATCAGCTGGCTCTCGAACTGTGTAATTTATCAAATTTAAAAAGTATTTTCCTGTAGAAATTGGTATATACAACAATCTTCATAACTGTCGAAAAATAGAATGCTTACGTGAGGCAGACTATAAGCAACACTTCCTGGAATAAATAGTTAAAGACTAGAAAAGAGCTCATTATCTTTAAACGGCTGAACATATTTCCTTTAATCATAGCTAAGAACCATCTAGACCACGTCAGATTTCAAACGAAAAAAACCGCATCAAAATCGAACCATTCGTTTAGGAGCTACGATGGCACAGACACACAGATACACGGACACGTCAAACATATAACACTCCTCTTTTTGCGTCGGGGGTAAAAAAAAAATATGTTATCGTTTCGGCTTGTTATTTTATTTATAAAATTTCAGTAACTAAATAATTAGCTAATCCATGGCGTTTATTGTCTTGGAAATATATTCAACATATTGGCAACTATGTTCAATAAGTGTGATTTACGATACATACTTTATTTTACACTTAAAAGTTACTGCCGCGGAGCAGTGGAAATATTGGTTGCTGGCCTTAAATCCTACAGCTACAATGGCATGTGTTCAAAATATTTCTTGATTTGTAACTTATATCGATTGCAAGAAACGTGTAAAAATAATACAGGATTAAGAATTCCACCAAACGCATTATGTTTCAACATATTGTCATAAAAGCTATTTATTGGGCTTACAAGTCGTACCTCTTTTTTCCCACATCCACACATTCATTGGATGCTTTCTCATAGTTTGAGACACGATCTCTGTTTATTTCCAAACAGCGGGGTTATCTGCGAGTTGCAGAGGAATTATGTGACATCTGAATTTTATCTCTAGACGATATCGTCCTCCAACGCTGTGCGGGGAAACGCACATTCTTTTATTCATTCGAACTGCAGTTTGCGTGGTACGGGCTTGCTTTTATCGGAGTATATTCGCTCAGAAGAATTTCTCGGACAGAAAATATTACTTTTCGCCCCACTCCCTCCCCTCCCCTGTGCGTGACACCACCTTCACCCACGCAGCCCTGCACTTCGCAACCCAGTCGCAAATCATAACCCTGCCCGCTGGCTGGGCTCGATATGAAATTGGAGAGAAAATTCTCTCTTCTTTTCTTTCCTTCCCGTTTCGCTATTATTACGGGAAAAAATATACAAGGTCCGACAGATGTAATGTAATACTTTTTCCTGTGGATTCAAACACGGAGTTTAAAACTGGTTGGCAAAACCACGGACTCTTATCATTTCTTTACATTGACTGTGACGACAGTTTTACGTACAGATAGTAATTATAAGTAATCTAATTAGTTATAAACTGCACATACACAAACACCATTTGTCATCAAAGAGGATGGAAATATACCACAGAAATGACCGAGTTGATTGTATCCAGTAAGCTATAACTATTCCGTGCCAGTAAGCTCACGACTGCGAAGTTGTGCAGCCACGAAAACTGATACAGTCAGTAAGGTCGTTAAAACAACAATTTGTTCGCTCTTACTCTGAGTTCTGAAGCTAGCAAACACCGTCGTATCATTCATCAGTCAATCATAATTATAATCATTATTATTGCGCCAAGCTAACAGCTGATTGGCTTACTTTATTTAGCGCGCATACAACTACAACATACAAGTCTTATCACACGCAGCAGTACGTAAACTATACGGTGTGAAAGTTCCCTACATGTTGTTCAACTCACAAAAGCAAAAATAATCAAAAATAATGTTAGAACTTGGAAATGTATTGAAGTCACGTAATAATTCGGTGTAAGCGTTTTTTTATACTAACTTATTATTTTCAAATTATGTGTACAGACACTGGAAACTAACGAAAAATTAGACATTCTCTTAAGCTCTAGCGTGCTGTGTATGATGCTGCGTGTTTTGTATCCATGTTGGTTGAAGGTTATTTGAAGCACTGTTTCTCTCGTGAAGAGGTTCAGTTATAATTATACAGCTTTAACACAGAATGTGTGTGATTTGCCCCAAAACAATTCCCACGTACCATATAATGCATCATCCAATAAAAGTAGTATAAATATACTACAGTTTACTATAAGGGCCGGTCTCACCAACGAAGTTTAAGCGATTCCATCTCGATTAGCGGGTATACATTCTCGATTAAATAAGTATAGTGTTTCACCACGAATATTAAACTCGTTTTGCTATCTAACCTAGATTAAACTTCAAACCACCCCGATTTGACCAGATATCATAGTTAACCTCGCTCAAATATGATAATTACAACATGGCGTGGGTAATGTACGACTCGATGTTTGAAGATGATGCAAACGATTACTTAGTTATTCCTGTGCGTCAGACACGCTGGATTCGGAAAACGAATAATTATTGTTTTTAAATAACACAATGCTGACTTTAGATTGCATTTTTTGTCTTTCGAAACAATCTGCCCACAGAATTCTGCAAAGGATTGAATATCGTCTCGAATTTCCTTCTAACAAGAAGAAATGTCGAAAATTTTGTCATTTATTCATACCCAATTTTGTTGAAATTACTGTAAAATAATTCCAACCCTTCAATATATAATTATTACACCAAACTGCAGAGCAATTTTGAAAGTTATGTACATGCAGTAGTAGGAACTAGGAATTCTGATTCAGACACTGCGAGTCTGCTACTTTATACTAGAAACTTGTATGCCACGCCTGAATCACCCACTTCACTAATCAGAATGAGTGATACGTAAAGTTTACTCCACTTCTACTCATTTGTTTCTTTTGGGAAATCGCATTGTCAGAAACGTGCCAGTCGAAATCTCACATACAGATTCTTTCCCAGCAAGTATTTTGAGAATTTGTAACGTCGTGTTTAATTATAATTTATAAAACACTGGTAACAAAAAATTTTAGTCGATTTTTCTTGCTTTTAACAATGTTGTGACACAGAACGGAATGAAAAGATACAAGTTTTGTTCGAGACGAAATAAAACAGAATATAGATGCGCTAGGAAACAGGTCTGTCTGTTAAGTTTTCTAGTGAATTAATTATTGGACTGGTTTTGTGCGGTATCTATTGTAGTCTGATACTTCTACCTCAGAAATCAACATACGATCACTTTGTATTTCCGCGTACAACTGTATTAGTTTCCATAGTTTTATTCAACACCATACCAAAGTAACAACTGGGAGATTATGGGACGTACAAACGCTGAAAAACCAACTGACTTAATGATATAAAACAAAACTTAAATATGACGGACTACCTAAAAATTGTATAAGAAAACACCACGAAATATTTATTTATTTAAAAATAATATTAACTTACAATATCTTTCAAATTGCAGCTTACACTTAAACACAAAAATATTAAATGGGTGATCTTCTATACGCTTCTTGAAGTAGCTCATTACGTTTACTGTTTGTGTGAATTATTTCCATGTAATGAGTCAGTGGGAAGATATTATTTGTGTGTCCTCGCTGCATGGCATTATGTGAAAACTACGTGGGCAGAAAAAAATTTGCTGCGAAGAAATATTAGTCACAAGCAATATTTACCTAACAAATACAATATCATACAGACATAAAATAATTAATATTATACTTACGTGTATCCTTCCGTTTACTCTGCAGCAGAAATATAATTCTAATTACAGGTTGGTATTGAATATTTCTCACGAACACTTGCTGAAGTGGGTTCCGTGCATGTACAGTTTTGGTATAGGAAATCAAGTCACTTTGGGAATGTTCATAGTATTGCCCTGATCAATTTTCATGAGGGTAACAGACTGACAGCATGGACATAAGTACTGAGTCCACCATTTTGTAAATCGAGTATACGAGACACACATTATGGCATATCAGAGCTTATCACCCGGTAATGGGACTTCTTAGGGACCTAAAAGCCAAATGTTTATTGTTTGTCACAGCACAAACTACATTTTCACTCATGACAAAAAAAAATGTGTACTGTGTATTATTTTGGAGTTATGGATAGTATTATTTTAAAAATCTTTTGAACATTTAAAGTTTGCTTCTCATTGTTACAAAAGGTTGCTACCCTTTAATTATGCTGTACAAAGAAAAAAATATTTTAAGAAAAAAAAAAACTACAAGGTTTACGCCATCAGAAGGCACCATTATTGATCTAGAACACAAGTTATTGAACATAACGGGGTCTAAAACAGCTATTGTGCTATATGTAATAAATGTGAAGATTGTACTGAACATTCAAATAGGTGAAGTGAGATAACTTAACGGTAGAAATGCTTGTGTTAGTATAAACATAGTGTTACTACGATAGTGTAACTTTCTAGAAGTTAATTACAAATAACAAGTGTAAGTGTGTGAAGAGGTTTTGGTCAGCGCTTAACATCGAGGTCTTTAGTGCTGGTGAGGGATGACATGAGGTGAGTATGGAGCAGCGCAGGAATGAACGGGCGAGGGAAACGTGAGATCCCCGAGAAAACCCGCCGATCAGCGGCATCGTCCGGCACGATTCCCACAAGTGAAAATCCGGGGACCAACCCCGCCGGGGATCGAGCCCGGATCGCCTTGGTGCGAGGCGAGGGGTCTGTGCCCTCGGCCAACGCGGCCCCCCATACAAATAACAACAAAGAAAAAGAGTTGCTGGAAGATATGTTAGTAGCAGCAAAAAAACTCACACAATTGTTCTGTACTGCTGGACGTAAACAGCACTGTGACTTGAAATATTTTGAAATGGAACAAAGAGAGGATTTAATAACTGGGGCAACATTTTTCACCTGGTTTCACTCCTTGGATATTTCGTACATGCTGATAGAGAGGGTGACTGGAAATAAGTCCAACGTGTAGTAACACTAGTGAAGTTGTTACCACTTCACACAGTATTTTACCGCACGAACTACGCTAGGTGGGTATCGCTGTACTTCGTCGACATGGTGAGCATAGGGTTATTTCACAATAAAATTATTAAATAATTTGTTTACTGCAGTGGTAGATTACCTCTGCCTCGAACAAACAATTAACAGGCCACACAAGTGTATTCTAAGAGTTAGTGGAGTCACCAAGCGGAATATTTATGTAGCAGAGTCGGAACTTACACTGTTAAAAATTTCCGTGAATTTACTGGCAATTTTACGGAAACGTCTGTTTAATTAACGGAAACGTTATTTTGTAACACAGTTATACATAATTATGTTCCGTTAATTAAACATATGTAAAACTGCGAGTAGAAACTAAATAAGTAACGGAACACATTAGTGCACCTGCATCCTAAAGAAGGCACATAAATATGCGAGTTTCCAAAAGTGGAGCCTAGTTACCTTCCGTAAATTAACGGACACTTCTGGAGAATATTTTACCAGCATTTCTCTGTAAAACAACGAAAATTATTTTTAACAGTGCAAATTAATGTTTGTGAAAGCTTTTAGAAACTGCTGTTTAGTACTCCTTAGTAACATACTCAAAATTCCACTGGCATTTAGTACCACTTGAAATACGCTTTTGTACACCGTTATAAATTTTAACGGAAATGTACCGTTAATAAACGGAAACAGTGTCCGTAAAAGTAAAATACGGAAATGTCTATGGTAAATATACACTACGGAATCATACGTAACATGTCCATAAGTCTGCTGCGGACACTTGCACGGAAAAAATCGAAAATGTATGGGTTAGACAGATGTAAATATTACGGATATATTTTAATAACATCACCGGTACATCTGCAAATCTGTAGAAATGCAATTGTAGCATTATAGACATGTAAATATTGTTCAGTTCCGTGTGATGAATACGAAAACTTCTGTTGGATTAAGAACTAAGTTTCCGTAATTTCACGGAAGTATCCGGAGCAATTTTTACAGGAAATTCCGTTAATCGACGAAGAAAAATTTTACAGTGTATTTACCATGAAGTAATTTCTGTGTGCAATTTTTCCAGGAATATAACGCATGTATCTTGTGAAGACAATTCACACAACCAGAAACTTAGAAATCGGAGCAGCTCGTTGGAAATATGAAAAAAAAAAAAAAAACTGGAAACGAAAATCCTTGTTAGTCAGGACCAAAACACTGTACAATATAATAAGTAAACAATTGCTTCTATGCAATAATGAAACCAGGAACTTGAATTCAACACAGTTTGGTTTGAATAATACAAGAGCTTTAGAGAAGAATTACATATAAAAAAAACACCACTTTATTCTGGTGGCATTCACAGAGTCAAACATTCAATATTTACAATGCATATGCTATAAAAAATATTAGATCTGCCTCGACTAAGAAACAACAAGCAGTAGTACAGCATACCACTGGTT
>PNEQ01105934.1:48160-102404 GCA_003012365.1 Medauroidea extradentata
ACAAATAAAATAAAAAACCAAGTAACATGCGACACAACGATGAGATGAAACAAAAAACACAGCAAATATCAGACACGAACAGAAAAATAACAAAAAGACACAACAAATAGACGAGACAAAACGCAACAGATAACAGACATATACAGAAAAGACAAACGACACAACGAAGAGACGAAACAAGACACAGTAGTTTTCCAGATAGACAGTGTTACGACGTTTCGGGTAAACCCAGCTTCATCCGTGAACAGAATACTGCTTACAAACAGGGGTTCAAAGTACACTGTTGTTACATCCATTGGCAGAAAAAAACTAGTAAAAGTGCCCTTCCTAATAAACTTTAAAAATAGTACAGTAAAGTGACTCTGAGTTTCCCGTGAAGTAAATTTCAATGCCATGTGTTTTCGTTGTTGATGTCTTAGGATATGCAAGAAATTTTTATACGAATAGCATGACCTGCTTTGGAAAATATGCCTCTGCATTTTTAGCAAATTTTTCAACTTGTCTGGAAGTTACCCAAATCATATCGACTTTGTGTTTGACTCGTAAGTAGATACACCACCCAAAAGTTACGGGAAACTTCGAAGAGGCACAAAAGTTTATAATGAGATTCATCAAATTGGTATCACTACACGTCATCCTGCGAAGATGAAGATGGTATGTGCGTCATCAGGGGACTAAATTAAACTGCAAGAGATCCCATTTATTCTACAAAACAGCTGTCTAAAGTGGCCTCATACTGAAAAGTACTGTAGTGTAACTAATGGGACAAATAAGACTGTGTGTTGCAGAACGGTGACTTATAAATCATCAAGTATTAAGAGTTCTTTGTATTCACACTTGGATGATGCTGATTTACGAATTACACCACGCATATTCCATGCCACTACAACAGGACACATATAAAGTGTCATTTTGTCATTTGACACCGATACTTTGGTGCTGGCACTCTTTTAGATGTTCTCCTCGGTGGGTTGAAAGAACTTTGGATGCGTCTTGGGGTTAAAGACACTACGAAATGTACTCCTTTACATCCAATTGATATCCACCGTGGTAGTGGTACCCACGTGTTTAGTACAACCTGCTTTATACATACTGAATGGTTGTACTACATCAGCAAATTCGGAGCCTAACATGTTGCTGTTTCTGACAATTCAACAGTATAACTACCTTACTATCTTAGGTCTGAAAAAAACTAAGAAATGATACAAGCTGATGCCGAAAAATATCTGGTGTATATTATTAAACGAGGATCTACATATAGGGATATAGACTCACTTAGATACAGGCTGTACTGTCACAACAGAATACTTCTTTTGAGAATCTGCCACCAACAAGTCGGCTAACCCACAAACATATATTACAAGTCTTCTTTTGCCCAAACATTCAAATTCACTGTCTTAATAACAACTTCATTCAACTCGATCAATCACTCTTTGATAAAAAAAGATCGAGGAGATTTGCTTGAGCCAGTGAGCGAATAAAAATGTTATCCAAATGTTCTTATAAAAGAGCCTAATTATATGAAATGTGCCAGAAAGTTGTGTGTCTGTATGTTGTAAATATAGAATTTCGTAGTTCATTTTTAAATGTTTGAACATTTTGGTGATTTTTGTGTTTGATGAACTAGTGCATAATACGGTATACTGTTTGTTGTAACCATAAAATAACACTACGTGCAATTGCAATATTAATGCAAAAGTACACTCGCTCATGGGATGAGACATTATGCAAAGCAACGCTACCATCGTGAAAACGGGAATTTTTGATACAACTGTAGCAACACACTGTTACATTACGTTATGCAAGTATTAATGCAAATAATTGATGTCTCTGCCTAGTTCGCTAGCCCCTGTTGCCATTTGTTGCACTTTGCAACAACTTCTGCCAAGTAAAAGTTACCATTACGAGCGCAAGAAAGCTGCTAGACATGTCTTTGTTACAGCAAAAGATCGCTTGCACTACTATGTTACTGTTGACAGTAACTATCACAACTGCGCAGGCATGATTAATATGAATTATACTCTTACTCTGCGGATTCTAGTCTCGTTAATTTTGAAACATCATAAATCAGGAATGCAGGCATGTCAGAAATTCGTCGCTTTTTCTGCTGTTCACAATTTTCACCTCTTTGATGTCTTCAAGTTTTAAATGTTGCTATTTGAGGCTGAATTGCGCTACGGTTTTCAACGCTCTTAAGTTGTTTAATCAGAATAAAACCTTGACGACCTCATGTTCGAGACACTGATAGAGATAGAGTTGTAGTTACTCCCTTGCCTCACATTTTGGGAGAGCCAGGGTTCTATTCCAGGGTCCAGTCATTCTGATTTCCATTTCCCAGGGTTTTCCGAAACCACTGCGGGCGAATTCTGGGATAGTTCCTTAACACAATCCCTGACCGACTGCCTCCCTCTGTCGTTCTTGTACCTCTACGAAGGCCCTGTGTTGCTCGAGGGCACGTCAAACACGCTATTACTACACAAATAAAATCAATATAAATTACACTTCATAAACTGTGATCTGCACTGATGGATGAAATATATCGTCTAGTTATAACACAAGCTTTCGGTAATCCGGTGCAGAGAATCTGCCGCTAATTTAGATTCCAATTCTGAATTAACACTGGATGAATTTGAAACTGTCCTGAATTAGCATTACCACGAGCGAACAAGTTCAAAGAATTTATTGAGCATCCATGCATCGATACGAGATAATTCCATTGCGTCTGGCCGCTCGACAACGCTTCTGTGGTTCCAGTCAATTAATTTTGTATTTGGGGCGATTCACAGTGCTCTAGAACTAATTATCTAGCCTGGAACTAAAATAAAAACACACGAAATAAATTCATTATTGTTGTTCTCTCTTTGTTAGGGCCACGGGTCAATATTTAGATAGTTTTTCTAACAATAACCTTAAATTCTGAGAGGCAGTAGATATCGTAAAATCATCGTACATGTTTGCTGAAAATTGTTGTTACATTGTGGCATAATTTTTACAGAGCAAAAAGGTTATTTAGTGTAAGCAGGTTACCCACTAAAGTTAATTCAATTAAAGTAGGTAATTAGCCAAAATTATATTAATTTCCCGTTTGAAATTATTATGCTACACAATATACATTATTTAACACACCTGTGTCACGTCTTAACAATATATGCTCATTGTAGGAACTGAAAAAATCGTGTTAACAAAACCAGCGTAAATAAATACTCATACCTTGTAGAATGATTTACTATTCATTTTGCATAATTTTTGAATGCTTATGTGCATCGACATATATTTTAAAGAATTTATTATGTCTTATTTTTGCCACGGACTGCATCTCGTTCTGGATATTTCATTTAACGCTATAGGTATGCAGTGTATACGAGACATCATTTTCTAAACTACATAGAACGAGTCACAAACACTAGCGTTCAAGCAATCCGTCACTGAACTAATTTGACTTCCAGCATATGGAATATATATTTGGGGAGAGGGAGGAAGTATTGGGACGTTAAACCTACACTCTTTAGTCACTTATAAAACACACGAGGGTGGAGAGAGTATATTTTCTCAGTCTCGTAACCAGGTTGTGTCGATCAGCGTGGTTGTGATAATATGCCTGTAATATCGTTCAGTATTTTAATGTGGCGGAAATCTAAAAAATATTCACAGTTTGTACATTAATTAAATATTTCAGTAAATGGGATGACCATAGCACATTACTGCACGTTATATAGGCATACACACACACACGCACACATATTTGGAACATATACAGAAAATGATGAAGAGGCCAACCAAAGAATTATATGAACGCACAGACAGACTCACAGACATGAAAAGACTGAAAACGCAGATTAACATTCACTGGACACACGCAGAATGAATAACAGACTCACAACGAGTATCTTAGCTGTAGTAAACAGCTCAACCAAAATTAATATGGTTTCAAGAAATATAAGAAGACCTAAAACAAGCAAGAATCAGCAGAGTGTGATAAATGAAAGTTGAAAATTCAGAAATTAAATTATGAAAACAAAATTTGAAGTAAAAGAAAGGAAGAAAACTAGGAAAATTTGGACAGAAGAATGGAAACAGGGACACAGCCAAAGAATGAATAGTTTTTGGGAAGAGGAAAATAAAAAGGAAAATAAGAAAATAATTGTGTAATCGTGTATCATTCAGGTTAAAACAAAATGGCAAATTGTGTAATAATGTTAATAACATAATTACATAATTTCGTGCTTGTTTCTTCGGTATTTTGACACAGAGCATTTGTTTCACTTCACTGTGGTTTAGGCTATGTTTACTGTTTACATGTTTTTGGACCAAATGGAGAGTTTCGTCTGCTAACAGCAGGTTACCCTGCTCTCGAGCTAGGTAGTGGAGAGTAGATGGAGTAGCTGCTCGCGAGTAAACTTTACTCTGGTCAATGTTTGCACCCATAAAGCATAAATATTGTTCTATCCGTCCTACTGTCATTAGCGTTTATAACCGCTTTTTCAGAAACGATATCTTCTTTCTCTCTCTCTCTTTCTTTCTCTCTCTCTCTCTCTCTCTCTTATTTTACAATAAAAGTGTAATCAAATTTTTAAAATGCTGGAGAATACTTCTGTGACATTTGGCACCTTAAATAAATTTTTGATGCTTGATAATATTATAGTCTTCATTACAATTTATCATTGTTGCATATTTACCTCAAATAACTCTGTCAACATGCAGAGCTTATCATCAAAAAATTCTCCCAGTAATAGCTACAGAATTGTCGACATTTTCCGTGCCTAGCGTAGGAATTATGGCGAATCATTCAACGTTTTTTATTCGAGCCTCTTTTTAGGAAATATGCCGATATTTTTTTAGAATCCTGGTACTTCACCGGGAACAGCGGAACTGCAGCCTGTTCTTTCAGGAATGGAAGGGAAAATGTCGTGACAAGAGGGATGAAGGGCTCAGGTATAAACCATCATACGAGCAACTATATAGTCACGCTGTGTAAGTACAACCGACCTGTTGTATACTGCGAGGACTGTGTGTTAGAGGAAGAGATCGCTAGGTGTTTGTGTTGTGTTCCAGTGTTCACCAGGGAGCGCATTATATAAGAGAGTCCTAATTTCCACGTTCAACAACGAAATCTAATCTTTGCCAAAGACGCCCGAGTTTGACTAATCTATAGTCACAATTCTCTTATACCTAGAGATGGTATACTTTCGTGAATTAAATGACCTACATGGTAGAATCAAACATCCTATGCATCTCAAGTCCCGGCCATTTTTCTACTGTTACTCAGTGTAACAGCAGACAATGAACGAATAGACAGGACTTGAGTAAGCATAAGATATTTTATTAAACCGTGCAGGTCATTGAATTAGCGAATTTCAACATCTCTACCTATACCGAATACAAACTTCAGAACACGCATCACGAATGATGAAGGAAGATGTATCAGTATTACCATGTTCAGAATACAACCGTCATTATTACGCCCAACTTTACAGAATACTTAATGCACGTATTTGTTAATAACATGCGTTATTATATGTGTCTAACTTCAATTCGTTGGTATTTAATTAAAACATTGTATTTTGTGTCTTTGTTGTCGGCGAAAGAGGCAGATTTGATTAATAATTCGTTTTGCCTGCTCCAGTTACGAGGGCCTGGTGAACACGTTAGGCACGGAATATACGTCTGTACGTCGAGCAGATTTCATCCGTCAGTCGTGATTAAGAGAAACTGTCTATGAGTACAGACATGCAAAATTCGCGTTATTTTCTGACAACTGACTAGACTCCAAGTAATTATAGGCTAGTTCGACGTTTCCTGCTGGCCGATATTGTCGTGACTTGCCGCGGAGAATGCTTACACGGTAGACAGGCCAATCTCTGTAAAGACGTAACATACGTGAATGACATCACATAAAAGTTCGTTGCCAATCGAATCGCAGATTATACTCTGTTATGTATATGAAAGTGAAGTTTAGTCTGCTACTAAATGATAACGCGAATTTTGCATGTATCGTCTGATACATTTACGCTGGTGTATTTGATTGTATTGACATTCTGTTTTCAGCTTTGTTTAGATAACTTATGCCCAAAGAAAACGTGTAGTCGACTTTGTCACGTGACGTCCCGATTATAATGGCGAAACATCATTTTGTTGGTTTTGTAAGTTAAATCGTGTAGGAGATTTAATCTTGTTTCGGCAATCTAAAATGTGGACTGACGTTTGTGGGTAGCGACATGTACTGCAAGAATATTAATGTCATGCGACTGGAAAAACACAAAGTATGTTAGCACTTGTGTCAGTAGCGACCAATGAGCACGTTGATGTAGCATGCCGGGTAGGAATGATGTTTGGAGGACGTGTGTGGGTTTGGAGATCGACAAGCGCAGTCAAGGTGGACACACACCACAATCACGTTCCATTACAGTACATTCTGCGCATATATGTACTCAACGTCGCAAACAACAGACATTATGGTTATTGGCAAGTGTTGACAGTATCATCACGTTATATCCTGTTGTATTGGATGGCACTGGAATAGACCACATTGTCAATAACATGTGGTTTTCTATAGGAGAATGCAACGGCGTTGCCAGAGAGGCATCCAGAACATAATGTATCCAGAATTCTTAGACAGACATCCGTGTGCAGACATGTTTCGGGCAGTTGTTAACTGGGCTCGCGATACTGGCGATTTGTTACCAACAAAGCAGGCCAGTTCGCAGTCCAAATAGGGCCACTGTGCTGGATATGATAACCACACACCCACACACAAGTACACGTATGGTCGCTAAAGGCCTACACTTCTCTTACACCACGGTTCAACGCATTTTTAAGGATACAACCATGCACCCATACCACAGGTAAGTGCACCAGATGGTTTCGGAGGTGGACAAGGCCAGTCGGCTGGCATTCTGCGACTGGGGATTGAATCAGCTAGTGGACTTAAAAAAAAAAAACGTTTTGTTTATAAACGAGTCAATGTTTCACAACACAGGTGCGTCAAACCGTAAAAATATGCACACTGGGCATCCGCCAACCCTCACTGGCTGTGTGAAAAGGGCAACCAACATCGATGGAATGTGAACTGCTGGGGCGGCGTAGTTAGAAAGCAGGTTGTTGGTCCCCACTTCTCTGAAGGAAGGCTGGATGGCAGAATGTACATCAAGTTTGTTTGGGACCATCTGCCCGTTCTGCTAGAGAATATTGACCTTACAACGAGACGTGCTATGTGGACACAACATGATGGTGCCTCCTTCCATTCCGCATTGACTGCACAACAAGATGTGAAAAGTCAATTCCATAATAAAGCAATAGGCTGAAGTATGGATATTTCGTGGCCAGAAATATCACCCGATCTAACTATCCTGGACTTAAATTTGTGGGTAACAGTGAAGGATATGGTTTACACGACACCAAATGCTACCCGCGAAGACATGAAAGCAATCATCAGAGAGGTATTTGCTGTAATAACTGGTACAATGTACTACAAGCCACCGCTAACGTCCGTCAATACAGGATCGCCGCGCTGTTGGGAAGAGACAGGAGGTTTGTTTGAGCACTTACTACCTTCACACTAAAAGCAATGCCGGCAACTGTTGGTATTGTTGTTAACAAAATCTGCTATATGTCATTTTCATCAATTCAACATTATCATTTGGCTGTTGTCCTATTTACGATGTTACTGCGCTCATGTGTTGTTTTGTTGCTTATGTAATTAAGTGTTCACTTACATATACCGGCAGTGTTTGCACATTTGGGCGTACAGTTACGATGAAACAGCCGTTGTACTAATGCACGAAATACTTAGGCTGTAGCTACATTAACATGCATAACCGAATAATACATTACACGAAAATACGCCCAGAGCCGTTTGTCTCCCTCCATTGCACCGCAGCGACACACGTGCTTCTATGTCATCGTTGTCCGGCACGCTACATCAACGTGCTCCTTGCAAGCTACTGACACAAATGTTAGCATACTTGGCGTTTTTCCGGTCGTACGTCATTAATATTCTTGAAGTACGTGTCGCTACCTACTAATGTCAGGCCACTCTATTGATTGCCTGATTAAATTTAACTCTTCTACAGGATTTAACTGGTACAGACCAACAAAATTGCGTTTCGCCACTTATCAGTACGGCACATGACGAAGTGGATCACACGTTTTCATTGGGCAGGCGCTCTCTACACAGAGAATATGACATAATACCATGACACGAACAAATACCAGAGTTCATACACCTGACAACACATACGGATGTTAACAGAAATGCATGATAAGCACACAACACGAATCATGGGATAAATTCTAAATGTAAATGTTTGTGGCAATATGGCACAATGTGGCAACATAGCGCTGTAGATAGTCCACTCTTGCGCTCCACAGATATCATACTTATATTACTACTGCTGTTCTGACTGCATATTATGGGCGCAAGTTAAAACCCCGAGTAGCACAAACATGACTCTACATTTACTTGCAACATACATTAAATAATACTTGGATGTGGAGCGCAAAAGGGGACTGTCTCCGTACATCCGTCATACATTTTGTCACTTACATTTTCGTCTTCAATTTAGCCCAGGAATATATTACACACACACACCAACACACACACACCAACACACACACACACCAACACACACACACACATATATATATATACATATATATATATATATATATATATATATATATATATATATATATATATATTGTAACCGGCATATAACCTTTAAATGTAAATAAATAACATATATATTGTAAATACTGTAAATTAGGTTAAAGTATTTGTAGAAAGCCAGTTGAAATTGCATTGTGATTAGGATTGCATTGTTTTATGTGACTCAATTGCAAAACTTGGTTTACAGTAATTAATGTGTAATTTGGTTTTGAGTACTGGCGAGAGGCGCAGTATGACCAGAGGATTGTGGCATTGTGTCACGGCAGACTGACGCTTAACACAGCAAAAGAAAACACACTTCAGACTACTTGAGCAATGTGACTTTTACGACATCGCACAAATTGTAAGCATTATTTTTAAGCCCTCAAACTTAGCTAAAATCGGATTTTTCACGCCGTTGTGTTTCAAGATATGTGTAAAGTATTTTCTATAAATTGAGTTGTACAAGAACACTGGACTTTGCTACAGTGGCGCGTTCAATAAAATGTTAGGGTCGCCGCTTAAAGTCGCACAGTAAAAACGTTACGACGAGAATACAGCGCGAGCGTTTACTTCTCTGGGCGTAGAGGCGATATTACAATACATGTGCTGGCTGACATCGCTCGTAGCGCCTCGTCTATGTTCGTCTTACACACAAACAAACCCTTCACCAGGCGGCAGCCTTAAAGGTGTAGTTTCCTAGATAAATTGTACGTATGCTCGTCTCGTCGTAACACATTTTATTATTACATTTTGCCATTCAGAGCCAACCACGACATGCAACAGCGCTTAATAAATTAGTGAATTGCTAATTACGATCTCACAGGTCACAATAGTAATTACACTACACAAGTTTTCCAATTTAAAAACTGTTAAGACATTCTCTAATGCCCTAACTGGCTTTGTTTTAAATCAGTAATATTTAACTTACGTAACAAACAATTTTAATAAAATCTGATATTTCAAGGAAACTACCTATTTGACTCATGTTTGTGCGCGCATTAATCAGACTATGTCCGTGCTATGAACACCTGAGCCTCAACGCTACAAAGAAGCGCCAAGGTGTCGCCGAGCCTACCAACTGCAGAACTTCGCAATTCATACTTCACATCAAACTTGGACAACGAGTTGATATTGGTGTCTGTCGAGCTGATCTCAAGAAGCGTGGATATTCTAACGTAAGGTAAAATCGAAGTGCTTCCATCTAAAACTCGACAAGTTAATTATTGATGAAATTTGAGGTTTTATATTAATTCAGACCACTTTTCGGTGTTAAGTGAACCATCACACTGTAGTCTTGCAAAACCCAGCATGTCCTAGCAAAACGCAAGTCTAAAGTAAGAGTTCTTGTTCAAAACTCGACATATCCACATTCAGTTGCCGCGCTTAGTTGGATGTAGGGGCATAAATGTTCTTAACATACTTTAAACAAATGTGGACTGTAATAAATACTTACGGAGCATATTTAGTGAACAATTTTATTACAAAATTAAGTACAAATCCGTTGTAAAGCCCAACATTATTGCGTTGTCTCCGAGGGCTTCTTCCTAGCGGGAATAATTTACTAAATGGCGCTGCAAATTAGATAGACTAAAAATTTAAATAATATTGTTCTGCCATCTGTTGTACGATAAACGAAACACAGCCATTTCCTTTACACACATCGTACTTTGAGTCCATAGACATGATTATATAATGTTCTCTTTTGATTTAAACATTGTTTTGAATACTGTGCTTTGATGTACAACGATACGTTTCTGCAGAGAGACTTCTTTTACATAAATCATGGCATCTAAACAAAGTCTTGTCGATGGAAGTACGGGAAGAAGGATATAAAAATTAAAGGAGAGTAAAAGGATCGTGCAGAAGAAGCAAAGATACATCGTAACAGTTGATACTTTCTTTTCGGTAATATTTTACAACCATTCATGTTATAGAATATGTATCTTATCATTACAGGTACGCAAATGCTGATCTGGGGCTGCCATATATCCATATCCCATGCATTAAAGACATTTTCACGTAGAAAACTGACTGTGGCAGAGATTACAGTTTTTTTTTCAGTCCGGGGCCACAATTTTTCACCAGCAGATAGGGTGTTTGACAAAGTTGAAAAACTTTTGAGAAGAATCGCTTTTATAATTGTCACAGATGAGTACCACACACAAACTATATTCAGAAGTAGGTGTTTTAAAGGAGCTTGGGGTAACACTAGAAGCTCTATGATGTGAAAACAATTAAGAAAGTACCCAGCATCAGTGAGATGAGAATAGAAATAATAATATTTCAAATTATCTACAATGCCCTGTGCAAAGAAAACGGCCAAATAACTTATGAAGTTGACTTGAATGAAACATACGTATCTCTGTTGAGACGAGAGATAAGAGACAGAACTACGTTACAAACATATATTTTATGTAATCCCATAAAACTAGAAGCGAAAAAAAGGATATCACTTCGCTTCTAACAAAACAATTCGGGGCAAATTGGGCATCATAGGAAAACCTGATGTTTTACCAAAACATTCTTCAAACAGAATCTGATGGGAACAACTCACAGGATTGCGTATCATTTATGATGCAGTGTTTTCAATATTTTTAAAATATACATTTGTACAAACGTTGTTGAGTTGTGAGAAGTTCATTGGAATCACTTTGAAATTCGTATAACTTTACTAATCTTTGCAATTTATAAGAAAACCAATGTGAAATGCATGTAAAATATGATTTCGTATCGCTGATATTTGTTAAAGTATATGGATGTATGGAATGTGTAACAGTAATTAATATTATTATTTCTTTACAATCACATCAAAATATTATTTCATATGGTACCACACACCTGATAATAATATGACAATCCCATAAATATAAATACACAAATACACAAACTCGACAATGTGTAACGTGTTAGTTATCAACTTTCAACTTGTCTGCAATACGTTTCATGCAAATCCTGATGTATCCACAATATGTTTCGTGCAAATCCCGACATGCCCATAATATCACGGTATGTCCACAAAAATATATTTTTTGCTACGGCAGAACTAAACATGTCCATATTTGTTTGTTATTTACCTACAATATTAATTTGTATTTTTAAAAATCATAAAACCTGTTTAAAATACTAATTTTATTTCAAATATTTCACTAGGGCCTATAGTTTCAAATATTTAGAATTGTTTAGCTATAAACTGCAGGTTTTTCACCTTTCACGCAAAACCATTTAAGATGGACGTGTCGAGTTACGAATGAAAGCTCCTCAATCGTAACGAAAGAAACTCTCGCTTCTCGGTTTAAATAAATATAAATATATTGTGTGAGGTTCTTTGTAACTTAATCCCGTTACACGCTATCCTTAATTCTTTACACAATTACTTACTTAATTCTGTTCACATAATTTAATTACGAATTTATACCTGAAATATGTAGCAAAACTTCTGTGTTGTGTACATACCATCTTTCTTCACAAGCATGTTTCGGTACATAAAGAAGAAAAATTTATTTGTTATGTTGGTAGCTATGTTCCATAAAGCGTAACTGTAAAACTCCCGAAAATTATTTCACAATAAATGACATACTTGTAATTGCCAAATAATTGAAGCAATCTTGTATTATTTTGGTTTTGAAAACTTCGGTGGTTGTTTGTTCACTAGGAAATAAGAACTTTATTTCTATTCAAAGTGTATTGGCAACCCTACTTGCGTACTTGGCATGCGCGGTGGCTGTAAGTGTGCATAGTGCATGCGCGTCAACATGCACTACGATGAAAAATAGGACGGTCTCTATCGGTGAAATTAAGTACGGAATTATGTCTGAAACCAGCGTAGCTACGGTACACACAGTATTAGTGCTACTTACACTGAATTTTGTATGGAATTCTATTCTCAATTATGGATATTATGTACCGTACTATAGACTGAACTCGCTGTCGACCCGTGTCTGTGTCCGCGAGTACTGTCTTAGGACATCAAGTAATATCCCAGAGAGCATATAAGCTTGTTACAAACTTGTAGCAAGCTTGCCGAGGCAAGCCAGTAACCTTGCAGCAAGAATGAAATGGCAAGCAAATAAACTTGCTACAAGCCTGCTGCAAGTTGCCTAGTTTACACATTTCTAACTTGCTGCAAGTTTGATTTGCAAGACTGCGCAATGAATCCAAAAAATTATTTTCTTCAGCATTTTCAATCGTATTCAATTTCTCATATTTCATGTTTATTGGTCATTGAATTGTATTGTTAATTACTAACATTTAATTTTCGACTCCTGTTCCAGTATTCAGACCACTGACACTTGGGTTTCAAAGCAGGCATGCTAACCACAGTACCATGATGAGTGCACAAGAGGAGCAGTAGTGCGATTCGGTTGTAAGAGAACGAACTTTGTTATGGTAATTTGTTGAAAGGATATCAATTTACTTCGTAATTATATATAATATCTGAATAGTTGTTGTATCTAGCATATGAAACAATCTACCCTTGTAAAGTGCTATCTTCTTCATGCATATGTTGTACACTCTGCCGATGATATGGATACAGACCCTGCTCGTGTACTGTGCGTATAACTCTTGTTTGTGGAATTCATTAGGTTTCTCAGAAACGGTTAAGAAAAAAGGGAATATGTGTATTAGAAACATTTTGTTCAAAATCACCAGTACTATCAACCCTCAAAGTATGTACGTTTCCTCCCGACTCACCCTGTGTGTTTGTGTGTGTGTGTGTATGAATATATATATATATATATATATATATATATATATATATATATATATATATATATATATATATATACATACACATCCAGGATGTTACAAAAATCTCCGGCCATACTTTCAGAAAACATTCCACACACACATAGAAAGATAATATGTGATATGGACATCTGTCCGGAAATGCTTAGTTACTGTGGTGGAGCTAAATTCCTTACATCTCGTTAAATGGCACCGTAAAAAACATTTCGTAAAGACACTGTTCCAATTACCCAATGGAATGTTTCGTCAGAATGTACGTTACTTCCTAGGATCACCGCCAGGTGGGCGACGTGACGGAAGGTAATCGTGACTGCATTGCGTCTCTTCAACTCACAGTCCAGATTACCTTCCGTCAAGTGGCCCACGAAACATTCCATTGGGTAATTGGAACAGTGTCTTTACGAAACGTTTTTTACGGTGACATTTAACGAGATGTGAGGAATTTAGCTCCACCACGGTAACTAAGCATTTCCGGACAGATGTCCGTATTACATATGTTCTTTCTTTGTGTGTGTGGAATGTTTCGTGAAAGTTTGGCCGTACCTTTTTGTAACATCCTCTGTATATAGAAATAAGAATTTTCAACTGATGAAATTGCGTTCACAAAACATCGATAACAAGAAACAGATATAGTTTTATTTGTTTTTCTTTTGAAAATTTAAATATATAATTTTAAATGTTTACTGGATAACTTACTAGTTGCATGCAGTACAATATTCAACACGACGAATACGTTTGTGTTATTAATGTAAATTAATGTGAGTTTAAACGATGAGTGCAAACAAGCCTGTAACCTTTAATTGGTTTATAAAATGTATGTCTCGGTATAACGTGCAGAACTCATAGCTGATTTGAGGACGGGAGGGGGGAGGGTGTGATCTGTGACGGGGTTTGATGTCCTCACTTGTGACACGAGCCAATCTGGGGTTCAAGCCGTCTTCCTCAAAAGTCAGCCCTCTTCTCGACCTGCAGACGTCTTCCAATTTCCCTCGCACGCACATGCCCACCATCGCTTTGGATCAATCGATCGAAAGTCGATCACTGCAGCTCGATATACACTCCAAAGTCGAGCCGGTGATCTCCGTTATTGCAAGTTCCTGAGTAGAATATAGATAGAGTCGTATCCAAGCTTCGAGGCGTGTCAGTACTGGAAACAAGCCGGCTGTAAACCTTGGCGAGATAACACTTTCCCAGAGACTACCCTGTCTTTCACGACTCTCTTATGAATCTACACGGCTATACGACTCTCGAGAGTTTGTCGTATTGAGAAGTGAGACGTGTTCGTCCACCACCGCTTAAGAGTGCGTAGTAGATAAATAAACGCCGAAAACATCAATTTGTTTCTACGCTTGTTTCGAAGCCAATATGGATTAAATACTTAATGATAATCATATGTATTGGTATTTGCCAACTTTATGAGTAAATATTAATCCAAAATTACTAATTCGTTACGCGTGATCTCTTGCACCGCAGTTAAATGCACGAGGTTCCGGCGTCAGAGATTGTATCTCAGAAGTTCGTTACACTGGGAACAATTTTGTTTAAAAGGTTGGCTAAAACTATTGTCTTGTATTGCTATTGTTTTACTTTCGCAAATTGGCTTCAAGAAACCTACAGTTATAGATTAATGCTTTTAGCGTTGAATTATGTACCACGCCCTCTTAAGACTCGAAATAATCTTTCCTCCAAGAAGTACGCTGTTCGACCAGAATTCATTTTCCTCTGTGGCACCTCGATAATTTAAAAAATAGTAATTTTGAATGTTGCAAGTTACACAAATCGCCTTGGACTTATTATGATTAACTTCGCACTGCAACACATAGTTTTACAAATTCGACATTTCGCCACGGCGTGTCAAACCGTTGTATAAATTTTAAAAATAAATTATCCCAATTAACTGAATGCACAAAAGAATAAACAATACAGTCAGGAGCGATAAAGTCTGATGACATTCTGTAATACATTTAACTCAGTTAAACGTATCAAGTCATACATATGTTGCTAAATTTAGAGTAACAGCTCAATACGGATTGAACTAGGAGTGGACTGAGGAATCTTTATTCAAATGTTACTTTAAACACCTTCCTACCGGACTGAAGTAGGAGTGGAATGAGTAATCTAGTCCAGTCGGCGAGGTGGTTGCAGTTAGAATCCAGATTGAAACATTTACTATAAACACCTACTGGACTGAACTGAACGAAGAGGAAGCGGTCGCCATATAGAATTGTTTCTTTGTTATGTAAGAGGTTAGAATCTTCCTGTTCTACCTAAAGGCAACTGTTGTATGCTGTTAAAAATACTTGGAAGTGTCAAATAAATTAAAATAAATACTCTGATGAACGAATTCAAACGAAATATTAAACAAATATTAGCCTCCTGCTTGTTTGACAGTCATTGTAGTCAAATGTTCGCAGTGTCTCTAGACACGGATTCAGTCCATGTTTACATGCCAAACTGGATCGAAAACTTTACTGTAAACACGTTTCAGTCCACTTTCACGTGACGTTCGCTACATGTTGAATCCAGTCCAAGTTTAGTCCAGTCCGAAATTTTAAAATAAAATCACTTCATGATCATGACCAATATATCAATTAAACTGAAGCATCTAACATAATCTTCTATATCCCAGCTCTCATTGCCTTGTCACCGCCTTACTTACGAGTGTTTTACCTGCGTACTGCGGCCCTAAATAATGCTGCTATCATCTTGTAAACATACACTCGGTGCCCCCACCGCTGTTGTGAACCATTGAAAATGGCTTACACTAGGAGCTTCGCTACAGAGACGAGTTGTAGAGATAAATAAATAAGTGAATAATAACTGTTCTACAAGTCTAGGCATAGTTAAATATAAAGGCTACGTGATAATTATTTCTGAGGGGAGCGGTTTGAGGTATAAACTAAGTTGAACTAAAATGGATTATGTATAGGCCTAATCGGATCTAACGTACCCACGAGAGAGTGTTGTCGGCTAGCCGCAAGCAGCAAGTCAAGGGACTCGAACCAGGGACCCTCTCCCTGGCACAACAGGCGTCACATCTTGTCTTCTAGGTGACCATAATTAGAAAGGTCCAGTTTGGTTGGCTACACTGCTATATAGTCTAGTTGGTCTCCAGTTAGGGAGGGGCGGGTGTTATTGTAATGATATAACGCCGGCCTACTTGCATGTTTAAGTTTCGGCCGCGACACTCAGAGCAATATTGCTAGCCATTAATAAAGTACCGTAAACACAAACATTTCGTAATATGTATCTGTTCATAGTTTTCTAAACCACAGTTAATAGTCAGAATTTAGTCAACTATATAACACAGATATTATGTTCACAACATATCAATGCACATTTAATGCTCAAACTTAAATTATATACTCTGTCAACTGGCAACATGAATAAAACTATTGTTTGATTCCATAAATAAATCCAAGAATATGTTCATCAAAGATTGCTGAACTTGCCGAAGTTAGGACTGTTAAGAAATAACATGCAACAAACATTATGTGTTTGCATTGGTAACTTCTCAGTTCTTCATAAATTTAATTTTTTTAAAGTTAATATGGCTAAAATTATGTTTTCATAATTATTATACTCACGTCTGAACCGTTCGTAAAAATTAATTGTTGAAACTTACATGTATGTAGGCTACACGCAATACGCGTTATCTGTCATACTTAAATCATGAAACAGCAAACAATATAATGAAAGTCTTACATAAACTGGTTATTGGCAGAAAGACCGCGTCAACTGAGTGCCTTGCACTTTGAGGCAAACTGTTGATATACTACACTAGAAAATTAAAAACATTCAGATTTAAATAATCTTTCATAATGGACACACAACTATTGCGATTTCGTCTATTTTGTTTTTCTCCTCAGTATAACTTATTGTCCTACAACTGATAAGTCTAAAAAACACTGGTGTACCCTGCACACGTTCCCTGGAAAAATTACATACTATAGACTACAGAACATTGCTATTTCCGAGAAAATAGAACACGTGTGAATGCTTATTTGAGAATTACCTCTGAGATATTGTTCCTCTGAACACCCTAAAATGACACATTTGTTAGCAAATGAAAACGAATTGCTCGGGATTCATTCCGGAAGCTCGTGCTCCGGAGGTCGTTTGTTACCGGCCAAGCGACACGTAGGTCGCCCGGAGCAGAACCGGAAATCATGAGATTCGGAACACACTTTCATGTGACCGTCCCACCGTCTTTATACGCTCCACACGTTGTGTTTTATCTTGCGAACGCAAAATTAATGTAACTTTTTTTTTTTGCCTTCAAGTTTTACTGATCTTATTCCATTGGCAAATAAATAACAAAAACGTATACAGTTATTTAATTAACAGGCAATTTTTAAATAAAGTCACTATTTGATGTAAAATTAGGTTTTTAGTACATTATAGAACACTGCTGTTAAATTTAAAAAAAAACCGTTAAAGGTGCCTACACGTAAGATGTATTCTGGTTTTTTTTCGTGACTTTTACGTCAAATTAATTGTTGCAATGAAAAATAATAAATGACGCAGCGGTAAACGTTGTAAGCATTTCAGAATATAGCATGAGTTTAACATCAAGCGATGATAAATCATCGAAAGTAATCAGTAAATAAATTATGTTCCATAAGGTAAACGAATGCAGTTATTTGATCATGTTAACATCCGAAAGTACAGACAGTTATAAATAACATGTTTGTTAAAATAGCAGTTTCAATATATATTTAATGACAATACAGTGATGAAACCAGAATGTATTTATGCAAGCCAATGTTTAGAATTCAACTGTAATTTAGATAAATTATAATCACTAGGATGTCGAATTATTAGGAAAATATTTGTCCCACGAAAAACTAAGGAAGGCTGAAAATTACGTTAATAACGACGAAATGTATCTAAAATTAGAAAACTTATCAGAAGGAATGATAAATTAAACTGGCATTTTGGACATTTATACAAAATGCAAGACAGTAGATTAACGAAAAAGACATAAATAGTTGTGGGATAAGACGTTAACAACAAGTTGGATCGACGAAGTAGAAAATTATTTAGAAAAACAGTAGCCTTTATTATAAAAAAAACTGAAGAAACAATTGAAAGAGGCCGGATTAAAGATTACAAAGAACAACTAATAACATATCAAAAATGGCACGTGGTCCTACGATAGCTCATCAAAGACGGAAACAAAATATCTCACTTCATGACTAAATAAGAAGCTACCAACATAACTAATAAGTGTACTTAAAAAAAAAGCGCATATTAACATTAAAATCATTTTAATTCGTTTACGTGCCTCCAGTAATATTAAATAATAGTAAATTATTTAATTCTCTTGTTATCTTCTAGCATGAAGGGCATACAACAATAAAGACTTCATATAAGTTTAGAAACATTAAATGTGTGTTCTATCTGTCCAGCAGTTCTTGACATACGTCTGTTAAAAATTAATTGTTTGCTCATGTCGTGAAGTCTAAGAAATTGGGGGATAATAAATCATAAATCGACCCAAAAACTTTACAATAAACTTACATTACCTAGTATTAAATGTGTAGAGTCTGAAGAAACTTTGGAAATTTGTCCTCAGATATATCATATCATAAAACAAGAAGTTACCAGCATAATTGATAAACCTACTTTCCTCAAAGTGGGTGCAAATTAACCCTGAAAGTTAAAAACGTTTACGTAATATGGGAATATTAAATAACAATATTGATTTAGGCGCATGATACACGAAATATACGAAAGATAAGTCATAATTCTAAGTAACATACGAGCACCTAGTTTAATAAAACTGTAGAAAAAATTTTCTGCGATGTCTTTCAATCATAAAGATAAAAAAATAGCCGCAGTTTTCAAATTATTACAAAAAGGATGAACGAGATAAGCAAAAGTCAAGTCAACGCTGTATGTAGTATATGTGTACCAAGTTTGATTAAATTCTAAATTACGGTTCCTTAAATATCTATGTTGACTGAAAAATGTTAAAAAGACCGCAATTTAAAAAATATGAACAGGACGTAAACTAAATACACAAGATGTAACAGAAGTGATGGTCAATTATTCACACATGGAATGTACTAGCCAAAAGAAGCTACAAATGTCCAATAAACATGGGTCCGGAAATCAACCGTTGTCGAGTTCTCGCAACAAGTCGAATTGGGAACCAACTCCAAACGCGTTTGGATTCCTAGGTAATTACGCTGGTATCTCAAGATATTGGTTCGCCTATCAGGTTGTTGACGCATGCGAAACTACTCCCCTCGCTCCCTACATGCACTGTGCCGTACAGACAATCAGTTACGAAAGTAAAGGCACCATGGTAGGAGGTTACACTAATGAAGAGTACGCTGACATGTACTTTATGTATGGCAAAGCTAATGGCAGTGCACTTCAGGCTGCACGATTGTATGAAGAAGCTTTTCCTCGCCGCAGACAGCCCGACAGATGTACATTTACGAGGTTACATCAGCGCCTTTGAGAAAGTGGGAGTTTCGCACATCATGTACGAGAAGGTAGACCCAGATCCATAACATCTGATGTTGAGGAAAGGTTGTTAGACATTGTACACGAACGTCCGAGTACTTCAACAAGGAGGATTGTTATCCAGGAGCGTGTGCTGAGTCATATGAGTGTGTGGCGGATTTTACATCGGAAATTACTGTACCGTATCATCTCCAGCGTGTTCAAGCTCTCAACAATGCAGACTTACCTCCTAGAGAGAATTTCTGCCAACGGACGCAACAACAGTGTACTTTGAACCCTCTGTTTGTAAGCAGTATTCTGTTCACGGATGAAGCTGGGTTTACCCGTGACGGCATTTTCAACTTCCATAACTGTCACATTTGGGCCGATGTCAATCCTAATGCAACACACGTGTCACGAGATCAGCAACGTTTTTCATTGAACGTCTGGGCCGGACTGCTCGGAGACCGCATAATTGGACCACACTTCCTACCACAGAGATCGGTACAGGCAGTTTCTGCGTACTGTACTTCCAGATCTGCTTCACGATGATGATGTTCCACTGAACCAACGCCTGGACATGTGGTTTATGCATGACGGTGTTCTAGTACATTTTCAATTACGTGTGCACCGGCTTATAACTCGACGGTATGGTCAACATTGGATAGGTAGAGGAGGACCTGTGCCATGGCCTCCAAGGTCACCGGATTTAAATCCCATGGATTTCTGTGTGTGGGGTCATGTCAAAAGCCTGGTCTATGCTACTGAGGTCAACTCTCTTGAAGAATTATGCTTGCGGATTGAAGCAGCCTTCCAGCATTTACAGAATACACAAGGATTGCCTGAGAGGATTTGCATCTCGTTTCAGAGACGAGTTCAATGTTGCATTCAGACGCATGGGCAACATTTTGAACATCTTCTTTAAAGATAAGAAATTCCATGTGTTCCTACATACTGATCAACTGCAACAAACACTGTGTTCTATCTCGACAACGGTTGATTTCCGGACCCATGTTTATTGGACATTTGTAGCTTCTTTTGGCCAGTACTTTCCATGTGTACTTTATTGACCATCACTTCTGTTACACCCTGTATAAAAGTCAAGTCAGGTTGCTACAGAGCGTCTCACGCTTAGATTGCAGTACCGGGTTATACGGACATTCGCTCTCTCTTTTCATCGCTCGGTAACTGCCGTTAGCACTCTCCTTGTTTCGGCGTGCGCTGTTGCCAAAAATCCTAAACTGTTTCACTTTGTAACTTTGATTTTAAAATTTTCGCATATTGTACAGAATCGAAACGCGCATCGGGTGATATAGTTGGTTCATCATTTACATAATTTTAAGGGGTTAAAGAAATTAAAAAATAAATATTTTGAGGTTGGTACTGTTTTAATGCATCCTTAAATATATCACATCATAACTTACGAATCAAAAGGAAAATCGTATCCAGATTTTTGGGGTGTGTAATTTCATATATCTGGACGCAAACGAAAAATTCTGAAGGCTAAATTTTTTTTCGTTAGTTGTACATAATTTTTTTTCTAACATAACGTGCGCTTTCTAACAAACTGGAACATCAAAAAGTTGGTCAGTGAGAAACTATTCAAGTTAGATGGGGGATGAAAGCGAGGAAGTTGTTCGTAATTAGCTGAATCTATTTTCAAAAGCAACCCCACCTCAATAGTGTTAGCCTTGTTTATGTATGTGAAATGTGCGGCGTATTATTGTCATGCGCTCGCCGTGTGCTCGCCCTACAAATTCGACAGCTGAGTGTCCATCGAAGTGTTGGCTGAAGAGAAAAAACGTCCCGTTATCTTTGCTGACTGTGACGTTATGTCTGGAATAGTTAATAAATAAGATACAGGCTACCTTTAGTCAACAGTTTTCTTCGTGCCGTGTTGTAAACTAGTTCAGTAGTGAAACTATGGTGTCTCGCGGGCCGCGGCCGAGAGGTTTGTCGTATGTGTTACTGATTTCGAATACAAATTTCATGTGTGTAATTTTTTGTTATCATGTATTTGTATGGAAGGGAAAACAGTACAAATTTGTAATGTATGTAGGCTACGAGAAAGGGAGCGAAATATTGTATTGATCTTATTCCAGTATTTTTCACATGCTACTAACGCATTAAGGAAGATTTTGAAGAAAAACGATGCTCCAAACAAACCATTTACGTTAATAATAAGAAACAATAGCAACACAGTACATCAAACTTACACGAAAAATTGCAATCAAACCATAAATATTTCCGTAAACAAATTTAAGGCAGTGATACTTCATTTCTACTACTTGTATGGCAACTATTTTAAATTCCTTAATCAGAGAAAATATAAAAATAAAACTCTCATACAGTTTGTTTATAGGGTTTTACTACGTTGCGTAATTTGTATCATTGACAAAAAAATTTTATCTGCTTTCGGTAAGTTTTTGACTGACGAAAATTCGTATTTACCATCAACTTTATGATTAAGTATTGAAAAACTACATAGTATACAGTAAGAAAAATTAAACAATACTGGTAAACATACTGTTTTATATGTGCTCTCGTTTAGGCTCAAGATATAATTATCAAAGAAGTAGTGGAAATAAGTGATACGCCTACGTTGACAACACAGCAGAACATCTGTATACTTTCTTTTGTTTGATAAACGAGCGTGATGCAGCAGTGATAAAACACTCGCCTCGCATTCGGGAGGACCTTGTTTCGATGCTCGGCTCCGACCATCCTGATTTCGGTTTTCCAATGTGTTTTCTGAAATCACTGTAGGCGAATGCTGTGATGGTTCCTTAACAAAGGCCATAGCCGACTCTTCCCCCTTTTCTCCCTTGTATCAGCACCAAGGCCTTGTGCTGCTCTAGGGCACGTAAAAATGTCCAAGTAAATAAATACCCCTCCTCGTCCCACTTTAAATGTATTCTTAGCAGACAAAAAAGTGACAAAATAAGACATATGTTTCAGTTCTCATACGATATTTGTTTTGAATGATCAATCTCATTGTCATCAACTACTCCAACCAAGCAGATGCTACCAAAATGGAAAAAAATCTTTCGTTTTGTCAGCAGTAGCTATAATGATTACAATATATGTGATAATTATTTCTTAATGAAGGGCTCGTTTAAATTCATATAGTGAATTAATATCAGTGGAGTATGTGGATTGTTTCTTATTTTAAGTGATAGAAAATGTCATTAATTACATATTTTGAAGTGTGATGCTATAAAAATTGTAATATCAACTAGAACACTAAAGAATATAATATTTTAAAGCTTAAAATTCTGAGGTAGTTCACCTCCCGAACTTCGCAGCTTGGCTGCGATGTGGCAACAGCGCGCGCTATAAGCTCTGTACTGCAATCTAAGGTTGGGATGCTCTAAAGTTTTAGTCAGTCTTTGAGTGAGTGTGTGTGTTACTTTCTCAAAAACAAAATTTTGGGTATACGCACACATACACACACATATATATGTAGACCTATGTATGTATGTGTATATATATATATATATATATATATATATATATATATATATATATATACATATATATGTAGACCTATGTATATATATATATATATATGCGTGTGTGCGTATGAGGGTGAGCGTGTGCGTGGGCGAGTGCGTGTGTGCGTGCATGTGTGCGTGCATGATGTGTACGTGTGTGCGTGCGTGTGCGTCTGTCTGTGTGTGTGTTGGTGTGTGTGTGTAACATGCGAATATTTTCTGAACATTTCCTTGTAACTTTGTAACTACTGCAATCATGTACAATTGAAGGAAAATCTTGTATCCTAAGAACGTATAAACATAATTGTATTGTAAAATGTTTATCCTTTTCCAAAAAAAAATATAGAATTTTCACTTCATTTCTTATTTACATAAAAAGCTAAATAACAGTTATTTTTAATTTTATTGAAGTTGTGCTTTATAGCAACCCTTTGGCTTGCGTCATCTACATATACGGCCTACCATTAAATTCGCTTAAATTATTTATGCATTTTGAATGGCGGGATTGTCTCCAGAACAGTTATATTCGCATGAGTGCATAAAGAGACAAAACATAATAAACTTATAAGACCTACTATAATTTCATATGACTATGTGTTTAATAGGAGTTATGTAAAAATACCGTAAGCGAGGGTGACGTTCTACACGTGGGGTGACTTAGAGACACTTGTATTCTACTTGAATTTTCCAGAACTGTCAACTGTGAGAAAATATTTATCATTTGAAATATATTGCAAGTAAATGTTTCTAGTCAGGACTGACATATAGACGAAAATTAAATTCGTATAATGTCCCAAAGTCGAAAGTTACCTTTTTTTTTACGGTATATTCTTTAAAATAAATATGCATGTAAGTACTTCGGCAGTCGACAGCGTAAAACAACAATGTTCTTTATGGCTAAAAATAATAATAATAAAACTTCAGAGGATCTTACGTCAGTAATTATTTTACGAAAACGGTGTCTGCAGTAACCATTTTTTTTTCTTATACGCCCTGTATTTTATTGAAATTAATGGCAGCGAGTTTATTTGTAGGTAACTGTTTTTCTTAAATAGAACGGTTGGACAGTTCTTATATATCCTTCAGAAATCTAGAAGCGATTGTGAAAGAGGTTTGCTATATAATGAAATGTTTCATCTCGCTGATGGCTAAGAGAACTACAGTGGGTATGATGGAAAGGACAGGGCGTTGGGGGAATGTTTGACTATATTTACACAGGTTCAATGGCAGAAAGTCGAGGACATACCCGCTGGGAAAGAACGTGAAGGACCCAGAAGTACAAAATTTTTCAAGAATTCTTTTCTTGTAAAGTAAGCGAACTCGTATTGCAGAAACCCATGTGTCGGCAAAATGGCTGACACTAAGCAGTACTAAAAATAAGGTAAAGTGGATTAACTGTAGCTTGTTTGCAATTATCTGAGAGTGATGTCAATTACGTTGTAAAATATTTAATTGTGTAAATTTAAATACATACGTTAAAGAGAGTATTATAGAAAAATTGTAAACGAAGAAATATATGTATTTCATAAACAGGTGGCTGTTAAAGTTTGACATGACACGTTACGGTACTAAATTAGATAATATTAGAAAAGGTCATTTTTACTGTCACTCTTAATGAACACACGGATTTTGGTCATTAGATAGTGTGAATGAATTAAAAAATTTAATGTGCATATGTATACGACCTATTAAAACTATTTAGGCTTACTTTCAGATCCGTAAACCAACTATTTTTTCGCTGTTAGCTAAAAGGGAACGTTGCATGGATTAACTCTGAATGTGTTGAACTAAATCGACACGTATTTAAACGTCTTTATGGATTGGCACGCCTAGAAAACATTTCATTTCCTACTTTGTGTAAACACACGTTCTTGTCAGAGTGAGATATTGGCAAATATATGTAAATGCTATAAGAATATTCCTTGTAAATGACGCAAAGCGAATAAAACATGTTAGTTTTTTGAGACAGTCATAGTAGATCACAGAATTTAATATTGAAAAGTAGAAGATAGGTCATGGAGCTTATATAGAATACAAATTCAATTCTTTCGGCCAGAATAATTTCATACAAGAATGGTTCGAATAAAATAAAAATTTTCACACGTGCAGAAATTCCGATATTTGAGGGCAATACTGTGGCAACTGCCAATGTTATATGCTTAGTTTATTCTCAGGCTGGAAAACAACATGGAGGCTTAGAAATACCGGAATTACTATCCAAGAGTTTCGCGGACTATTGAGGACTGTGTAGAATGGTAAGGCCGAGAGAGGATTCTCCTTTCTCCTGCTGAACGGAATCGATATAAGGACTGATGAAGGCAATGCCCCGGCCTTGTACCTGGAGTTGCTCACGTCACACTCTCTTGACCCTGTGGGACCCGGCATATTTCCATAAAGGACATAGACGCTTTTTACGTCATGTGACAGTGTTTGCGATCATGCAGCAACGCAGATAATCCCTGCAGTTTTAAACAGTCTCTTGTATTCGTAATACAGTTTTCGTTTATGCGTTATACTTATTTTGTAAACAAGTAGAATTTCAAAACAGAAACTGTTTCGCAGTTAACTTAAGTAATTCACTTTTAAGAGCGCAGTCTACCCGCGCGTGAGAGGCTCAAAAGCGACGAAGCAGTAAGGTCGACCTTGAAGCGCGCATCAAATGCCGCGTCGCCTCAACGAGCCAAGCGCTGAACTAGCGTGCAAGCTTCCCGCTGAACCATTTTTACTATGGGACTTTCAGCAACAACACAATCATCTTATCTTACGCGACGAAAGGGAAAGAATCACTCTACAGGTCTATAATATTCAGAATATCGTGAAAATGATTACTCTTACATACAAATCAGCGTCAAAAGTCCCGATTCGGTCACTTTCGCATTCAAAAAAAAAATACTTGTTAGGAACGATAACAGTTAATGGCAATATTATAGACCTGTACTAAGATCCTTAAATTCTTTTCGTAGCCTAACCGCGTGACAACATGTTGAATGGTTTTCGAATGAAATCAGGATTGTTAAAGGTCTGCGCGCCTCTTCACGATTCTAGTAGACAGCGCCCTTAATAAGTTGGACTGAAGCTCATATTTATATAGTGAAACTACCTCAGTGCATTAATTCACTTGAGGGGCTTATGATTATAGTAGAGTAAGTTAGTTAAAACAGTTTTCTCGTAAAAAAAACTCTTTGTAATCACACGCAAAGTGCAGTACATCTTTGCAATACTCAAATGAAATGTATAAATTCAGTTTGGAACGAAATATTATTATCTTTGAAAGAACTTTGCAATGGGAGTGCATGACTGTATTCAGTTGCTTAGACATACTTCATTGCAAAACAAATGACTGTCAAAGAAAACAGAGGATAATACAAGAACCTAAACAAGCATAGTATGCCTTAGTCAATAGGATACATACACAACATACAATTCCATAAATGTAACCGGGTCAAATGAAACAAGGACATACAGATAAAAATTAAATCCTAAGAAAAACACAACACACGACCAAGGCCAACAACCCAAGTGTGAGGTTAGCCTTGGCAAAGGACAAACAGAAAAAAATATATGACCAACAATATAAAAATAAAAATACGACACACCAATGAGGCGAAACAAGAATACAGTAGATTTCAGACAGGAACAGAAAAAATCACAAGCGACACAGCGATGAGACTAAACAAAACACAGTAGTTTTCCAGACAGACAGTAGAATGACGTTTCAGTAACTTGAACCTGTGCCTGTAATCAGGTAGACACACAGAGTTCAGGAACACGAGTGCGACTGATGAGGAGACTGGAAAACCATGGGTTTATATAGGGTAAACTCACTTATAAACAACTCATATAAACAGCTAAATGACGATACAAGAAATTATGGTCAAGTTATGATATTTATATTGAAAAATTTCTGGAGGAGATCAGTAAAAAATCTACGGTTTTGTTTTGCTACTACTTGAATTCGGTAGCAACAACACTACTATAATGACGTTTCCACTGGCTCGCGAAATAAATATTAACAGCAATCCCCACCTGACTGCCACAGAATATCGTCACTTGACCAGAGTTTCTTCCAGTTCTGTTCACACGTTTATTAAATTACATTATCACTTGTAATTGTAAATAAAAATACAAGTAACTGCAAACAACAACATTCTCGTTACAGCTTTAATATTTTTGTGCACAGAGGTTTTCTATTGGTTAAAATTGAAAGCAGATTCTCCAACGCACAAAAATAACACGTCTCTGCTGTAATTTTCGTACCAAACTCTGCATATATTCCTCTTTAGAACTGTCATTCATTCGACGAAATAATTCTGACAAAAGCGATATGACACGGCGATCCATGCTCGCATTTTCGCGCAGTGATCATGACACGTTCCAGCGACACGTCAGAGTTATCTCGGGTTCGAATATAAGAACCACGCTCGACCTGCTGGTATGAAACCCTGCCTGACTGAGCTACAGGTACATTGTTGGCTGCCTTGCGATCTGGCATAACAGCTGCTGCGGCAGACATAGGACTAGCTAGTGCGTAGCATTGTTCCTTAACATCCACTTGAAGGGGGCCGCCTGCCCAGGCTGCTGAGCTTCGTCCGTTACAAGATTATTCGAAAACTTCTCAACTAACATGAAATATTTCTGCTTGAAAGCATCATTCAAAGACACGCTTGTATATCCATTTCAGGTCCTCCATTTGTCACTAATGTTTTTTTTACGTAGCCGAAAATGGATATTATTGTGGTCCTTTTTAGGTATTGAAATCTTGGCGCGGAATCTTTTGAAAGGTATAGTCGTGTACAATCGACGACATAAAATGCTGACACAACTGAATATCTCATGTAGGTGCGTTGTCAGCGAGAAAACAGCGCGCCAGTTAGTGACTAGCGAGCTTATTGGCCTTCAACGCGCAAAATACATTTACCCAGGCGACCACCTTAACAAAGTTTAACTGACAAACAAGTTTATACGATTTCAAGATATTGGTTGATTCGTGATATCACATAAATGGTAGCTTGATGCCTACTTTAAGAATAACATGGACCGTATCTCTTAATATAAACTAATTAATTTTTACATGAAAATTATTTATTTCAAAAAACTTTCGCATTAATTTTAAGATCAAACAAATTTTGGGCATATGTATTTTTTGGAGTTATGATTTTCACTCTAAATCTTACTTTAAAATTTTAATAGAGCTTTGAGAAGCAAAAGAACGGTTTTTATATCATTCCTATGTAAAGAAATTAGTTACAGTAATAGTTTAACGTATTAATTTGCACCGTCTGGTGATTTCAAATTTTGTTCTACTTTATGTCCTATTTAAATAACCGTTTAGTTTAGAATATCAATAAGTAGTTTTATTTGTTTATTTGAAGTAATTTTACTATTATCTCATGTTTATAATTCACAATTACTTAATATAAGGATTTTAAAATGTAATATGCCATAAAATGTACGAATTTCTTTTTACACTTCAACTCCCGTAAGTTTCAGAAATCAGTGACGAATATAGTCGGGGGTGTGAAGGTTGTTTTAGTTAGCTGTAATATTTAATTTTAGGTACCGGTACGGAGATATCTACCATTGATGTAACTAACCCGTCAGGTTTATTATTTCACATTCGTTAAGGACAAATAAATGCGCTTTGTACAGATAGTTTTCTCTCTTTCCGGCACGGTATGTCTTTATTAAATATATAGCGTCCCTCACCCCATCTCTGACGGAATTCTGCCCTCCCCCCCCCCAACCGCAATAACGACAATCGATCAAGACCCGACATGATCACGTCCGGCTGTACCAAGCCACCTCTCTTATTAACGACCTGATATACGTGGCTATTCCCGATATTTCCTTCATATGCATCTCAGATACAGCTTCGTAATAAGGCAATACAGACATTGCATTAACTGCAAGTAACAAGTAAGAAAAATACATAACCTCTCTACTCGAGCTATGTAACATCCCACACAACTATTCTGTCTGTAATGTGTGACTAAGCCGTAGAATACCAAAGAAATAGGTATACAGTATATGTGTGTGTGTGTGTGTGTGTATATATGTATATATATATATATACATATATATATATATACACGAGGGTTATTTATTTCAACCTCCGATCGGCTGTAATAAAGAAACGGGAATTAATTAGGAAATTATTTTAATGTCAAAGGAAACGTACATCTTCACACTATTGTTCCACATAATCACCGTGCAGATTGAGGCATTTGTCGTACCTATGCACCAGCTTGCAGATACCCTCCTTACAGCTAAGCACCGAGTGACTTCCACCTTTACCCCTCGTTGAAGAAGTGGCTTGGAGGACGTCGCTCCAACACCCATGATGAGCTGCAGGACAATGTTAAAACGTGGCTGAATAGGCAGGAGGCATCGTTCTTTGCAGAGGGTATCGGCAAGCTGGTGCATCGGTACGACAAATGCCTCAATCTGCACGGTGATTATGTGGAACAATAGTGTAAAGATGTACGTTTCTTTTGACATTAAAATAATTTCCTAATGCATTCCGGTTTTTTTATTACAGCCGATCGGAAGTTGGAAAAAAACTTACACCCGTGTGTGTGCGTGTGTGTGTATATATATATATATAATGTATGAAATGCGATACGTTACTAGAAGTTAGCGAAAGATGTACCGCGGGCAAGGCCGTAACTATCTTCAACGTGAACAATTACCAGCTAACGTGATTGACACTTCAGTTAGCGACGTGGCATTTTCACCGCACCAACCTGATCCGCCGAGTTTCTCAGTCAACATGTACAGCCAGATTTAATCAAATATGAAGCTGTACAAGATGTCCAAAAACAATCACATTATGAGCACGTCACTCGAAGTATGGGCTAGATTGGAGACGAAGAAATAAGTGGCAAAATGTTATATGACAACACTGCACGGAGATAACCCCCTCTTGCACTCCGCGTCCAGGGATTATTTTACGTATGTTATGTCGAGTAAACATAGAATCATGTTTGGACTACTCGGGATTTTAACATTCACCAATAATATGCAGGTCATAGCAGTAGTAGTAAGATAAGTGAGATATATGTGGAGTGCAAGAAGGGACTAACTACAGTGCTATGTTGCCACATTGTGAATATTAAATGTCATCGTACGACAGTTATGTAACCATGGTTCATCGTTTGAAGCAATTCTGGTGAGATTCCCGGTATTCGGGTTCCCACTACGTTAGTTGTCATGCTAGCTGGTGTGGAAGCGGGCATAGACGATTCTTATTACACTACAGCGACTGGCACACTAGCAGATAGTATGTGCTTGTACAAAATATTACTGAATATTTTACATTCTAGTATTGCCTCTCTGCAGACTAGCTGAAACATTAATACTGTTCGGCTATATTACCTGCTCGGCGAGAAAATAACGACGTTCCCTGTTCCACACTAATTAAAACGACAAAAATTGAAGCCGAGGTTTTTTTTCTCGGCTATCGAAATCCTGCAAATGTCCATATTGTCCGCGCGCCACGTCTTGGCTGCTGGACTGCATCTAGCGCTTTGAGGCGCGCTCATTGGCTCGCGCTGGCGAACATCTTCCACAGTTAGCCGCGGTCAGCCAGTGTGTGCAACATTCTGGACAGTTATATCCCGCATCATCTTATGATGTACTAATGCAGTACCGTGCCGTGTTGTTGAAGTAACTTGTTCTGTTACACTATGAAGTACAAGTATGAACCCTGCATTCAGAAAATTAAACAAACAATTAGTTTTTTTTATTGTAGTTCTAATTTCAGTTCAAATATAATTATATATGTAGTGTTCGTGTATATATGTGTATCCAGGGCCGTAGCAAGGGGTGGGGGGGGGGCAAAAGGGGCAGAATGCCCAGGGCCTGCAACCTGAATGGGTCCCCTGCCCCTAATCTCTGAGAAATATTAGTTAGTTTGTATTAATTTACAGCTCAACTTATACAAAATGTGTTTTAATTACGTTAACAATAAATAAAAAATAGTACGTACCAGAAACATTGCTACGGACGTGTACCTATATATATACACACACACACACATATATATATACATACATACACAAAAGGAACAGCAAAAGTACATAGGGCTTATGCACAAGAATATACGTACTAAACAAATCAGCAAAATAAAACACACAACGAATAAAGCCTATATACTAAGGCGTCGTTAAATAACACCACGCTCATATCAAATATCGGGCCGCTTGGCTCAGTAGTTAAGAGCTCCTACCAAGTGTCTCCGGGTTTGATTCCCGGCCAGGAAGGTCAATATTTACAGTTGCCTGTCTGAGTTCAGTACTGAGTGTTATGTTGATATACATACTGTATACTGTAGAAGACGGTAGCCAACTACCGCTGTATCGCCTCGCCTAGTTGGGCTCAGAGGACGTCGTGGTTTACATTTCCGCCCCCCCCCCAACCTTCCACCACCCCCCCCCCCCTCCCGCTGGGCACTAAACCTGTCTTCGGGCAGAACACCGTTCATCACTACCATGTCAAATAGACAAACCATACTTTTGAAGCTGTAAATATTATTATGTCGTTGAAACAGTTGAAATATTAGCGCCAGTGTGCAAGTAAACATGTGGAGATGGAATCCCTTCAATTTAAAAACATTATTACTATTCCATCTCAATGTCCAATACTTCGCATAGACTACCCACGTCTATTCTTCAAGGAAAGTCATCATATCTTCGACTGGTATTGTCGCCTTTGTTCGTGCTACTGGCTGAGTGAACAAATACACAAACATGAATCAGTTAAAATATTAGGCTATTAAAAAAATACTCGAATTTTAAAAGTTTTTACAGATAACCGCAAACCCGCTGTACATATTTTACAAATCGCGGAGCAAGGTTTAGGAAAACAATATTCATACCTCAAAAAACACGCATGAAAACCCTCGGCTAGAAATTTGATCACAAAGCAGCTGAAAATGTTATCATGTTATCATTATTTCTTCGTCAGATATTACTATGAAAATTAATTTTATTTTCGTTAATGCCTATGCGGTAAATATAAGTTGTGCGAATCAATTTGTTTTCTCAGAAAGGTATGTCAAAATATGGTTTGTGCAGCCCGAAGGATACATGGCGTAATTTTTTCTAACCAAGCTATACAAAAATCCACAGTTCACAGACGTGTGGAAGTTTCAGCACTTTCAGAACTGTGTAAGTATTCGTAAAACATCAAGGCAACAGTGTATGCTGATGATTTATGACGGAAACTAAGTTCGAGGAAAAATATTCTGTGTTCGTTATACGTTGCCCGCTAGTGAATGGACTAACGTCATGCCACGTGATGAATGGACCACCCCTAGATATGTGCAACCTGGCAGAGCGCCATCATCTGTGCAGCACGTGGCAATACAGTCAGTGTAGCCAACACTAGACACACTCTGTTCTTGAGAAGACAAAATGGCGACAGTGAAGTTCCTAGACCATGTAGCTACTTCCTGACATCACACTCCGGACCTATTTGATACTTCAACACTCATAATAGAAAACATGGTCTCCAACAAACGGTAGTTCCGTTACCTTTCTATTAATAGATTATAAAATTGATTATTTATTGATTTATTTTGGCGTTACGTGCCGTCGAACAGCACTTGGTAGACGTACAAGGGGGAGAGGGGGAAGGAATCGGCCAAGGACTGTTGAAGGAACCATCCCAGCATTCGCCTGGAGGGATTTCGAAAAACCCTGGAAAACCAAAATCAGGATGGGCGGAGCTGGGTATCGAACCCGGATCCTCCCGAACGAGAGGCGAGTGTTTTACCGCTGCTAAACCACGCTCGGTAAATTGTGACGTTTGTGAACAGTTCTGGGGCATAGCACTCACGTTTTGTGTTGAAGCTGTATAGTTGTAACTGGGCATGTTGATGAGAGAAACAGTGGTTCAGAAAACGATCGCCAATATCCGGAGATGATACTTGACTGTTTGCTGAATTTCGACACACGTTCAGCTTACCAGAAGAAAACTGGCTTTCGCTTAAACATGGAGCTGTTACCATATTTGACTGAGCCAATAAGAACCCCGCGATTGTAATATTTTATGGCTTTTATTGGTCTGCGGACAACTACGTTATGTCAGACGTATACCACCCAACCATACTTGTCGCAAGAAACTACAGTGTTTTCAAGGGTATGCTGGCACAAATTATTTTCGCGATACAGCCGATACACCATCATCTCTATCCATGGTCATTGGCAGCAGTGTGTATTTGAGCAGAAACGTTGCTCATTTGACTGAGCCAATCAGAACAAAGTATCTACGACACACACGTCTGTGATTTGCGGGTAGAATCTCAAGACGTTGACAGTTAAAAATAGCCAATCACTGAACACGAAACAAATCTGCATGTGTGCACATCACATTGAACCAAGGTGATGAATAGTTTTCACCTGAAATCATTGCCTCTAGTGACCAGGTAGTGCGGGAGTCAATGAGAGTCTTTATGCCATTCGTGCGCAGTCCTCGAGTAAACACAGTGACCCAATAGTGAAAGTAATAAACGTGCACAGGAGTTTTAAATCTAACGTATTGTCGTATGAATCTGAGAAATTTCCGAGTCCCCAGCAATGGAATCACGGAGTGACTTCTTCTAAATGCTAGTCTGTTCCCAAACAGTAACGCGAACTTTGCGCATGTCCCTATGTACGAGGCAAGAATGGAGCAGCGACGGATTTCAAAGTTGAGGGAAACAGGAGTAAATCTACCCAACTCAGCTAACAACGGAAGCGTCTGCTGAGTTTTTACGCACACAAATGTTATTACAAAACATTGCTTCACGCTAGGAAAGTACTGTTAGGTCAAAGTAGTTATACAGCCACGTCAAAATATTCAGCAAATCTTATATTTTCGTCCTCTCCCTCATTGATCTTGATATGTCATAAAACATGTGTTCTGCGGCGGAAGCTGTGAAAATGTGCGCGAACTTCCTAACATAATCACAAATGCCTCATGAATGCAGTTGTAGCTACCAATTTTGTTGTCAGGACATGTCACTACAACCAGAGTCCCGATTAAGTGGTATGGAAAGGTAAGCTGTCGAGACACGAGTATTTCGCGTATTAATCTGGCAACAGCCTAGACTTCTCAGACCTATACACACACGGGTCAAACTCAAATATCCATTAGCTTTTAACCGTAACACGTGTTTCCACCACGACTTGTTTCCTTATTTATCACTGGCTTGCAGTCGTCAATGATTCGTGTTGAAACATGTGTCGTCTAATCACAGGAGGAGTGAAGTATACGATATTGGCATCCAACCGGACCTAGATCAATACGCGAAATAATCGTGCCTCTAGCAATATGTCGAGCGAACTATTGGAATACCCAATAGTCGATAAAATCTGAACTACTCATCTTAATTCGACGGGACTTTATTGCCGGGTAGATACTTCACCAGCGAACTTCTGTTCATACAGCACTAGTCAGCAATACAATTTATTTTCAAGTAAGTAATTTAAAACAGTTTGTAGAAAAATAACGGCTTCAAACCACAAAATCCATAAAAACGGAAAACTGTAATTTGTATAATGTTTAGTATGATAATTTACAGTAAGTACGCTATAATAACCGAATTTCAGAAATACTCGCGTTTTGATTTGAAAAATAATTTTTTTTTTTACTGTCCGAAAACCTCTGCGCCAGATTATCTCTACCTAATATCCTAATATTTGTACCGACGCAGAGTAAGTACACGCACCTCTAGTTACAGTTGGTACTGAACATAACAAATGTACGTGTGCTCAAGTATTTCATATTTGTAAGCTTGAACGAGAGCAGATGTGAAAAATTTCTGTCGGGCTGTTTTGTTTAAACGGTTTTTGCCGTGATAGCTATTTTTTTCGTTCAAATCATGAAACTCTACTGTTTCGACTAAAAGTCAACTAACCGTAATTTATATGATTACGTAATTAGCTAAAACCATAGTGTTTACTTGCCTTGAGAAGTCAGCCAACATGTAAAATACGACTTTAAACGAACCTGCTAGACAGACATTTGATATCTGCTTTTGTTTAGGCGTAAAAAATAAATATCGCTAACAAGTAGAAAGTTAAGAGAATGGCCTTAATTCCACTATAGTACAACACAAGCAGATGTAACGTAAGTGCAGATGTATAAGAAGCTATATTTAACCAAGGCGTTGTTAACCAAAGTAACTGCTCTACAAGACGTCATGTGCAGTTTAACAGTGTTCCTGTTCCACAGACACCAGTGCACTTACGTAGCACTTTATCTTATATTCTAGTCGTGCAGTTTGCCGGGTTACAATGTCCACCCCCGTCCTATCCCCACAGTTACTCTTGTCACAAGGCTTGCGTTGAGGCCGGAGATTTGCTTAAATCCAGCTAAGGTGGGTTCGGGATAAAATGAGCCACTAATGAAACACTATAATGTTTCAGATAATTTAAACGTTCTCTGATCCTTTATAATATAAGCAAGCCTAAGTAACAGTCTTACTGTATTCAAAAGTGTTCGTCTGTCATCACAATAAATAATATTTTTTAAATAGTATTCTAGACACTACGGTCTTCAAATCTACTCACTTTACCGTGAACAACCTATATCTACAGTATTGAAGTAGCAGTTAATATACCGAAAGCTCTAATGACATCTCGAGCCCAGATGTTAGTTTGAAGATCAGGGTGGCATCACTCACGTTTACATCACTAATATTGATATGCATATTAAACCAATTTGTAAATAATTGTATCTGGTCAAGTGAAAACTGTCTTGTTATATGTCGCGGTCAGCTATTTCAGTTAGTTTAGCATAAAATATCTGACGATAACTATTCCCAGCTATTGTGTTACGTAAAACGAAGCCTATTGGCCAAGGCGACTAAAAAAAAGTAGGTAATTCAAACATTATTTTCTATTTGCTAGGAACTCGCATTTGAGAGGATGTGGGCTCGATTTCCCGTCCGGCCATTCTGATTACTGTTTTCCGTGGTTTCCGAAAATATAATGTCTCCATAAATCTGGCCATGGCAACTTCCCTCATTCTCATAGGAAATATATTCTTCTCTAATGGCCTCGATATAGACGAGAAGTTAAGTTCTATAACGTTCCTACACAGACAATGATGATAATGGCGGTATGTGTATGTGAACTATGTTGTAAACTGATGTGTTTGGCTGGATGATGTCACTGCTAGTGATGGAAACCAAATAACGAAAAAGAATAGTCTAAACCAATCGATAAGCATCAAACAACATGCCTACAAAGACAACGAAGACAACCCAAATAAACACAGAGGAATAAATTAATGTATATATATACAACCGTTTCCTCCATTAAATTCCGATTATATTCCTAATTATCTATATGTTTGTGGACTACTGCAGCCATTTATGGCTTCATTGGTATGTTCCCTCCTCTTTTTTCTCTTTTTCTCAAGATTATTCTTTTTTGGTTAATTTGGGTTTTCTGCGAATTAGCAAAATTAACTAGCAATGGCGTACATTCTGAAAAACACATAAATATATAACACAAGCGCTCTGCAAAAATCATTCAAAGATAACGTGAATTATGTTGCAAAATCCTTTAAAAAAAAAAAAAAAAAAAAAAAAAAAAAAAAAAAAAAAAAAAAAAAAAAAAAAAAAAAAAAAAAAAAAAAAAAAAAAAAAAAAAAAAAAAAAACAGTTTACATTCGTGCTAACGTTAGGTCTTGACACTGAGGAATAAAATGTGACTCCCTTCTTGTCGCAGAGCGCTAGTAGTAATTTAGTGGAAGATTTGTCTTGTTTTGTAGTTGGCTTAGCATAAAATGTGAAGTTGTCGGAATTGTGTGTATTATATAGAAGGGAAAAAATTTTTAACGTAATTTTGTATTGGAACATAATTTTTTCTACCGTAAAATTTAGTTTTTCAATATTTTACATGTAAACACACATTGTAACGATTCTAAAATTTTGTAGGGCAGGAAATAATAGATTTTGTTCAAATATGTTTACTAAAACAGCGGTACATAATATTTTTTTTCAGGTGACATATTTAAACAGTTCCAAACATGCCAATACATTTATGGACACGCAACATGTATCTACTATATCAACTTACCATATTAACATAATTTTATATTAATAATTGCAAAAGTTGTAACGCCACCAGATGTAAACAAGGCAAATCTTCCACCAAATGACTACTAGTGCTCGGCGACATGAAGGGGTCACTTTCTCTTGCTGGAGAGCATACGCAGTGTCAAGACCTCTTCCTCTTAGACCGTGATGCTAACTATTCCGGTACGAAGGTTAAATTATGTTACTTCAGCTCCGTAATAACAGGCACGTTTTTTTATTGTGGGATGACAATAAAATACAGGATGTCTTCAAACAATCGCTCGCATACTAAGCTCACCACGCGAGTCCTGGACCAAATTGAGGAGGAACATGCAAGTGGCTACATGTTGTAGGACGACATCTTACGTGTACGATAACATTACACGGAGAAAGTCCAGGTATTATTTTATGTATGTTATGGCGAGTAAACGTAGAATCTTGTTTTGACTGCTCGGGATTTTTATCTGAAATATAATATGCAGGTTAGAACAGTAGTAGTAAGATAAGTGAGATATCTGTGAAGCGCAAGAAGGGGCTAACTGTAGTTAGCGACCACGATTTGTGGTTAAAATAATTCTGCAACAGCTTGTTTCAATGCCTTACGTGCACATATGCAGCTCTGCTTAATGGTTATTGGCAGAATGTATTAAAGAACATGCGTGGCTCATTTGACTGTGCCAACAGGAACAAGTCTGTGATTTGTGGGTAGAACACCCAAACGTTGAGAGTTTAAAACAGCCAATCACTGACCACGAAGCAGAGCTACATATGTGCACATAAGGCATTGAAACAAATTGTTGCCGAATACTTTTCGTGGACTCTACAGTGCTATGTTGCCACATTATGCACGTAACATTTCATTGCTGAACATTATGCCACTAGCATTTCCGCTTCCAACCCAAGGATTCAGGATTGGCGAGGTGCGCTTACTGTGTGATTGTTTCTGGACGTTCTGTATATCCTAAAATTTCTTCAACTGACAAATTTAGGCATTTTTCTACGCATAATTTAACGTAAAAGCATACTGACGTACACCAGAGCAGTTTGATTACTACGCCGCGTGCTACAGTTATAACTGGTAAAGAAGTATGATCATTACACGTTTACGTCACTCCAGTAACACGTAAAGTATATCAATGTGAAATAAACGACGTATGCACTCTTTTGTGACGACGAAATTCGAAAATAATACGCAGCAAATTTGAAGGTATTAAGTTGTATATAAACTAATTGGACAGAGTTATGCATCAATACACTATGTGTCATTTCTTACATGTGCATAAGATATTATTCAGGTTTGAATCATTTCTACTAAATGTATATTAACCCTATATCCTGTTATAAATATAGGCATTGTAGGACTGAAATATTTTCCCAAGACTGTTTGAAATCTGGAAAAGTTTCAGCATGTTTTACTGTCACCTGGTAATTAGCGCATAGCCGCAGACGTAGCCTATAGCGTGACTGGATTCAGTTTCTTGGACGTACTCCATTGCAAATTGAATTACTGTCAAAGGAAACTAAACAAATAAAAGAAAACCATAAAATAAGCAGAGTATGCTTTAGTCAGCAAGATACGTACACAACATGAAATTCCAAAATGGAATCGGGTGAAATAGAAACAAGGAACAAACAGATAATAAATGAAAATAATAACAAATAAAATAAAAAACCAAGTAACATGCGACACAACGATGAGATGAAACAAAAAAACAAAAAAACAGCAAATATCAGACATGAACAGAAAAGTAACAAAAAGACACAGCAAATAGACGAGACAAAATGCAACAGAAAACAGACATATACAGAGAAAACAAACGACACAACGAAGAGACGAAACAAAACACAGTAGTTGAGGAGCAAACTTTCAAAACCAGACATGTCCACCTTATCTAGCTGTAGAAAAAGTGAATAAACGTTATATTTTGTAGCGCTAACTGAGAATAACACACCCATTACAATAAGACGTGTGTTTTTATGGAGTCTTGAGTTCATACTCGTATGTAACACATCGTATTTATTTAGTAAGGGCATTTTACTCATTTTGTGGATTTTGGACATGTCTGGTTTTGAATGTTTGCTCCTCAGTTTTTCAGACAGACAGTATTACTTATATTATGGTTTTCTTTTATTTGTTTAGTTTTCTTTGACAGTCATTCAATTTGCAATGGAGTACGTCCAAGAAACTGAATCCAGTCATGCACTCCCATTGCACAGTTCTTTCAAAGATCGTAGCCTATAGCACCGACCAATGGGGATAGCACCTAAAAATACAATTAAATATTTACACTATCCTTCCGAAATATCTTCACGGATAGTGCAACCACGTAAAGTAATAATTCCGTGCGTATTTTAATTTTCAAATTATCAGGTTTAAAAACGCCAAATATTCAAACGCCGACGTAAACATTGAAAACACGTTTTTATTGACTAACATGCGTATGACGTAATTGGACAGTTGTTTTCGTTTGCCTCTTAAGGCATTATCGTAGGATTTGTAATTTTACACTGACTTAAAAAACTGGGCAAATTTAATGAACCCGGTTACTTGAACGCTAACTCGTAAAATTTTGCTCGTTGCCAATGCATGTGCCGGTTGCAGATGAAGATTTTCTTAGTTAATAACGAATATTTCGCTGGTCCTGAGTTGAGAGGAGTGAAGACAGCAAGGTAGTGCACATTGGGACGTTTTAGTGGTAGGTTTGAGTTTATGTCATATTAATTCAAACTCCGGAGTAATGATGACTAACTACGAATTCATTTTACTGCGTCAACTCAGCTGTAAAATAACACATTTTGGTTTAAAGTAAACCGAATGAAGGTCTCGTACATCCAAAAAGCGAACTTACCGAGCTAACGGTTTGAATGCGTTTAAGCAAACCTGCTGGTTCTTACATATCACACTTTCCGACTACGCGAGTCGGTAAAATAATAGAAAACATTAATTTATCTATTAAAATTCAATTTTTCTTCCCAATTATTGTTACTTTTCTTGTGAGCGACCGTGAGAACTGCCATCTATTGACGCATTTCGTAAAACCCCGCCCACCTCTCGAATTCTCTGCGAATCACAGGTGCCTTGAACTCGCCTATTGGCACAAGCACAATACATTGAATAGATGTCGAGATTTGGTAGCAACTTTTTAACTTAAATTAACTTATTTAGTTCATTTTTACTGTGTCATGCTGTATATGAGACATTGATATAACGACAGCATACATAAACTATACTTCTGTCGCTAATAGCAGACTGTTTCAGGTTTAGTTTTTTAGAAACCACGCAGTCCGTCTTGTATTGTCACACGGTGATGTAGTAGATATTGTACCTATTTGAAGTAAATTTAACTGTATTGCTGCATAAAGGAGCTAGTATAGACACTTATAGCTATTCGGAGTCCCTAGCCACAAACAACTAGATTTAACGCAATTTTACAATCTAAACATAAGTTGCTGAAGAGTTAAGAGTAATCAGACATGCAATAACAAGTCCAATGACGTCACAGGGACATCAACATGGCGGCACTCGTTTTTAACGACCTAAAATAAACGCTCTCTTTATTTACCTTTTTCTCTAGCTATAGGTCTACTCACGCAATTAAAGAAAGCGTGGTACTGTTATCCAATAAATTAAACGTACTTTTAAATAAATATAGAATTAAAAACAGGTAACTTCCCCATTGTGAATCAGTATTACACGTATTCAACAACAAATAGTTCTTAACATGCCGACGGCAGGAGCGCAAATCTATCTCTCAGCAAACATTTACCCCGAATGATGCATTTGCTAAGCGTGGTTTCTTGCGCCGCAATTAAGTATACGAGATTTCGGCGAAAGAGATTGGTCTTCAGATATACGTTACTTGAGAACCTTTCTTCTCAGAAAGTTGGCTATAGCTATTGTCTGTTGTAAGTGTTTCTGAGCGTCACCAGGTACTTCGCTGCCATAGTGTTTGAAGAAACCCTTTTTACGCAACTATTAAACATGATAACCAACGGAAAGAAAATACACTCCCAACAATAGCGGAATGGTACTTTCTAAGCTGCACGCATTCTGTGCTATTACGAATATCCCCAATATCGTTCAAAATAACAGATTTATCAGACTGCTATGTTTCTTAATGTTGTGACTATGGATACAAAGGAATATACGGCAGACGCATGTTTTGGATTTCGCTGCGTCCAATGAAAACATTGCGTCGACACTTACATTTATGTTCAGACTAGTCACCGACAGGACTCCGGTTTAGTCAGGGCTAGGTTAGGTTAGGTAAGGCTAGGTTAGGTTAACCAAAGCTATAATATAACATAACACCGAAATAATATGTGAATTCTAACATTTAAATAGAAAAAGTAATTATCAATTCAAATGAACATTTTACCATTCAATTGGTAGCATACAGGCAGTTTATTGACAATGTAATGTATAACATGTTTACGAATTCAACTACACATTCAATTAAATTACATGACTATTATTCAAAGTCAGAATCTTAATTTTCCCATAATTGTGACAAATTACAATTACTCAATTCAAATTTGCTAGCTGGTTCTTTATAAGTGAAACGACTAACAAGTGTATCTGGGGTTTTAGGTGTGGAAGCCACACTCTTAACAGTATCGCACAATTTTGCAACGGTCTTTTCACCAAGCTCATTAAATAATTCATTCAAGTTAGATTCTTGGTCGCGCCGACCACACACACGAACTAGGCGAGAGCGTCAAGAATCTGAGGGCGGCGACATGGCATGGCAATCACAATCAAACCTTGACGACTTGAGTCGACAGTGACAGCAGACTTTCTGAGTTCTGTCTTTGTCACAGCAGTGGGGTGAAGAAGAGCCAACATGCACTCCATGGTGCTAAATACTTTTCTGTAGTACTTGGCTGCACACCCGATGTGGGCAATACTGAGCAGATGACAGTTATTGTTCGATTTGTTTTAATAACAGATGCCAAAGAGTCTGAAATAAAAGAACACCCTTTGGGATTCGTGCCTGTTTCGGATACCACTGGAGATTGTTTGACCACCAAAATTCTTGAGAAGTTCGCAGACATGGCCCTACCAATAGATAATTTACGTGGTCAAGGATATGAAATGGAAGTAATATGAAGGGTAAAAACATTGGCCTTAAGTGACATATTTTATGTATCAATCCTCGAGCTTCTGTTGTAATCTGTAGTGCTCATTCTCTAAATCTCGTGATAAATGATGCTGCTAAGTGTTGTCTGGCTGCGACATCTTTCTTTTGCTTAGTTAAATGCTTGTATTTTTTCTACTCTTCTGTAACTCAACTCTGGGAAGTACTGATGCGCCACCTGCATTCTCTTAAGCCTCAATTCCACTGAAGCAACATTTTAGCAACATGTAGCATACGGCTGACGACAGCTGTCGGCTGTGTGTAGCATGCGGCTTGTCGTCTGCGGCAAGGTATGGTGCCGCATGCTATATGTGTTGCAGTGTGTCGCATGCGCTCCGTGTGGGGACGTGTATCATGCCACAAACGCAATTCCACTGAAGCGACAGTTTCCTGACCGATTCTGGCCAAAAAGAATGTCTTTACAGACGATTACAGCTGCAGCTTATATTGTGGTTGCGAATGGTCGCAGGAGTAAGCTGCTCCGGTGCTGGAGACGAGAATTATTTATTACACCACAAAAGAGATCATCCCGAACCACAATTTTCCATTCACTGGTGATGCGCCGTTACCCCTTTGCAGTCTTTTGCTCTCTCGACGGAAGGCTGAATGGAGGTTTTTAATCATATTTTTAACCGACTTCAAAAACAGGTGTAGGTTATCAATTCGATTGTTATTTTTTTTATGTTTGTTACCTCAGGACTCCATCATTTGAAAACCGATTTGTAAATTCTCTCTTTTTTTTATTGTTGGGAAGGGGATATTTTCAAGCGGGGTCCCAGCGGGGTCCCATTTTAATTTCATTGGCATTGGACCTTTTATTCTGAAGATACACCAGGGAACTCCTCAAAAGCTAATAGGAAATGTATAGTGATTGAGATATTGGTAGGTTTATGACAATCCAAGACTAGGTAGGTACCTAACTATGGTCAAGGATGTTCTGGACTGACTTGGAATGCGAAGGCACAATGAAACTCATTAACGACCAACAGTACGAATGAGGAAGGTAGGCACTGCAACTCAGAAAAAAATCAACAAATAAAAGAAAATTTAACAAAAAATAACACAGACTTAAAATATCTGAAAAAAAAAAATGCACCACAAAGTAAAAAATAATTACGTTATTTTAGGCTACTTACAATACCATCAATTTATTAGGACAGTAATATGCAATATTATTGTTATTTTTGGAGTCGGTGCCAGCCAAGGTTAACAAACGAGTAACGAAGTAACGTATACATATAATTTAATGAAGTTTAACGCTGACTGCAACTAAGTATTTCTTAATGGACACAAAGACAACAGCCGCGCGGTGTTGAACATCACGGGGTGCATTGGTTGGTATGCACGGCGGGGCTGGGGGGGGGGACACCTGGTTCATATAGGTATTGCTACAATACTGGATTAGCGTACATTAATACAATTTTGTCCATTTTAGGAAATTTCGTAACGTTACTTCAAAGTTTGGCTGGCACCGACACCAAAAATAATAATTATGTAGTACTGTCCTAATAATTTGATTGTAATGTAAGCAGTCTTAAAGTAAAATTATTATTTTTAATTTTAGTGCATTTTTTCTGTGCCGATTTTCTTTAAGTATGTACTATTTTTGTTAATTTTTTTTTCATTTCTTCAACACTACACTCGTATAAAATTACAAACCGTTTAATAAAAGTATCGTTTTCAGTTTATTGATTTGTATACTTTCCTATCATTACATTCCATAGTTCAGGGGCATTACGATAGTCTTCAATAAACTGAACCGTTTTTTCATTGGAACATTCCATCTTGTCGCCCAGAATTTACCGCACCGATCCACACACTGCCGGATCGACAAACTTCGGGAGGTGATTCCTTATGAAAAATCAAGTAGAAACTATACGGGACACTTTGTACCTAAAACTAATATTAAGGGCGGTATGAGCCCTTAATCATGAAAAATTTTCGAGGGCGACACTGTTCGACAGCAAGATTTTTGTGGCATGCGGCAATATTGTCGGCCCGACTGTGGCGACATGTCGCATGCATCATAGTCGCATGTCACATGACGCACAGTGTTGCCTCAATTGAAATCAGACTGGCCTGTGCGTCACTGCCGCGTGCTACATGCTGCCAAACTGTTGCCTCTGTAGAATTGGGCCATTACATCGAAACCTCTGAGTGATACACGATGGGAAAGTCGAATCGATGCTTAACAGCCACTCTGTTATCAGTTAGGGGAAGTGAATGATACTCTTATCGACATTGCTGAAGACACCAAACTCATAGAATCACATGGACACGTTACACGAGTTGAAGTTAAAGTACTTGCAAAAATTATGGGGAATTTCCAATTTGTAGTATTTCTTGCTGTTTGGTACAGCATGCTGTACGAAATAAACATAACCAGCAAGCTACTCCAAAAAAAAAAAAACTTTGATTTATCTGCTGCTACGAAACACCTCAATACAACACAGCTGTTCCTTGAAAACTGCAGAAGTGATGAAGGATTCGAGAAAGTGTTAGTCGATGCAACAGAAATTGCAGAAAAACTTGAAATTCCAACTTAATTTACATCGGAGGCCAGCTCTTCTCGCTTGAGAGGAAAGCAAGAATACTTTTCGTATGAGGAATAAGATGATCCAATACAAAATGCAACAGATCAGTTCACAGTGAATTTTATTTTGCAATTATTAGTATTTCAATCAACTCTATAAATGAATGTTTTATCCAGCATCTAGAAATCACATCTATAATTGGGTTTCTTTATAACATCAGCACCTGACAGGACAGTAGTTCCCAGTACGTACTAGAAGAATGTTTGAAGCTTGAAAGAGCACTGACTCACGAAGACTCAGAGGATATTGATGGTACAGAGCTGTGTAGTGAAATACAATGTGTTGCAAGAACGATGCCTAAGAAAGCAACACCACAAGATATCTTAGATTTCATTTGTCATTACAACTTAAAAGACAGTGTACATAATGTATTTATTGCTTTAAGAATATTATTGACATTGCCTGTATCTGTAGCCAGTGGTGAGAGCACTTTTCCAAAGTTAAAGTTGATAAACACATATATTCGCCCTTCTATGAATCAAGAAAGACTAGCGGGAATGTCAACACTTTCGATAGCACAGGAAATAGCTTAAACTATTGACTTAAGTGAATTGGTTTTAACTTTTTCAACGCTTAAGGCTCGGTTTCAGTCGCCATATTGAATTTTATTATCTTTGGCATTTTTGGAATTCTGAGAAGAAAAAGGTTAAATCGGCGACTATACCGCAAATTCTATTTACCTTGATCTACAATACAAGTATGGAAGTAGATCTAGTAATGTATAGTTAGGACGCAATTTATCGGGCAAATTATGAGTATAAAAAAATTTGCCGCACCGATTGTGGCGTAATTATAAGTTAACAGCTAAATCGCAAGGTCTGTGCTGTAGCGAAATGTAAATAGAATTTGAGGTATAATCGCGTATTTAACATTTTTCTTCTTGGAATTCGAAAAAAAAAGCGAAAAATAATAAAATTCAATATGGCAACTGAAACCGAGCCTTAAAGCAAGAAAATGGAAATGATCTCTTGGGTAAATTCGGCATATTTTTCTTGTGCCATATATTTTTTTTAACATATGGAGAGGGGAGGGGGAATTCAGGTTTTTCGCCTAGGGCGCCAAGTTAGCTCGCACCGGCCCTGAGTTCAGTAGTTGACGCTTAGTGACGATGTGTCACTTTCTGCGTGAGCCAGTGTAGCCCTTATCACTCCCGGGCCTAAGGCCCAAGCTAGCGACTGCGTTAATTCGGCTGAAAAACAACCCGACGTGCCTCACATGACAAATGTGGTAATCTCTCGTTAGCTGCGAATCAGAAGGAAAGTTTATATTGACGTTAAATCGTTGGTCGTTCATGCACAAGACTGGACATGCTAAAAAATGTCGATGAAAACTGAGTAGTATTTCGATGAAATTTGCGACACGTTTGAAATGTTTCCATACCACAGTAATTATTGTATTTGTATTTTAGTAGATTTTGTTCACATTGCTTGTCGCACCTTGGTGTTCCAACCAGCTGTGTCTCCAGCCTGAAGATGGGGATAGACTGCAATTCCCGAAACATTGAATTTTTTAGTTAACTGGAACTCGTATCGTGTTGTCTTCTGTCAGTTGTTTGTTGTCCACAGTCCACTGTTTTTTTTTCCTTTGTCTTATTCCATTTACAATTTTTTTAATCTCGTTTCCTTTATGTCCACTTTTTGTGTCTGGATGTTGTCGAAATCTGACTGAACTCTATATTTAGACACATTGTTGTTAAATATTTAAAAACTGACCGAATCGTTCTGGGATTGGTTTATTTTTTTCGGTTTTTTGTACTTTTTCATTCAACACAAGTTTGGTCAACAAAACATGAGCAATGGCGTATGTCTACAAAGCAATACATTGTTACTCTAAACTGTCATTGCAACAAACATTTAAAAATATCGGAAATTATTTAGTGCCTGTACGAAGTTTGTGTCAACAACGAAGCAATATAGCTTAACGTTAGTACATAAAAATGCTTACAGGGTATGTACAACTTCCGCAGAACTCATCAGAAACATTTGATAAGGGAAAACAAGCAGATAATTTAAAGTTCGTTCATTACAAACCAAAAACTCTAAATTCAGCTTCCAGGAGGCAGAGATTTATTCCAACATCCAAACAGGAGCACATTCTAAAATCGTGGCAGATGTCTGAACTTGGACTGAATGTACTGGTTACAAAACGTGACAGCGTGCTGGGCTAAGAGGTCGACATTTTATTGGTTCTAGGGAAAACAATCGATAAGTCAATGCGGCGATGTCAGCCGAACATCAAGTCACATCGAGGAGCAGATAGGCAGCGTGCAGTGAGCTGTGAAGTACCCGCCACTACGGTACGCCAGGCGATGTCAGCCGAACATCAAGTCACATCGAGGAGCACATAGGCAGCGTGCAGTGAGCTGTGAAGTACCCGCCACTTCGGTACGCCATAGAGTAAATAAAATAGTGTCAAGAGCTGTCGCGCAATGTTCAATTTCATCATTTTATCCATAGAGTCAGATTTTCAAGCGTCGACGTCCAGTACCATCAACTTACTAATACCTAAATTGCTTTGATTTTTCAAGTGTTGTCACATTGATTACGATCGTACAAGTACTTTGTTACTCTCAAAACAACGTAAGAGCCATTCAAAAAACAACATTTATTCAGGTTTTTTTTCCCACGCGTCACACGGCGGAATATAATTCAAATATCCCATTTTCAAACACGTGCTTAAAAAGCTAGATGATGTGCCCATAAGTGAGCTTGATAACGTGACAGACACGATTACGCATGACCTATTTTCCAAATGAAAACTTCGCTACTGTATTAGTTTTCATTTTTAGTATATCATTCATATATATATTTATTTATTTATTCATTTTTAAAGTAAATATAAAACTTTACTTTTATTACATAATCAACCCGACGCAATACTCTTCTATTATGTTGGTATAAACCAGCCCCGTCATAATTTAAGCATTTTTCTTATCCCTGCATGGTGATGGTGATATATCGGCACCTATGTCGCATCCACTATATGGTGGCAGCAGTGACATGCAGTGACTACGTCACACTGACCGCTTCACATCACTACTGCACTACAAAATAGTTCACACGGTATTTTGCAATACTAAGGTAGGAAACATTTTGTTTTTGGCTTTAGTGTCGATACGTCCCTTAGCATTTACACGAGTAAATGTGTTTGTTGCTATTGTTTACATTGTGTAGTAAACACGCACGTGAACAGGTAAGCGGGGTAATGCAAGCTACAAACATACAGGGGACAGAGTTGTGGTGGACAACCACTACACGACAGCTACAGCCAATCAGAGAGGACAACACAGATACTCACCCCTGCCCGGCGCCACGACGCAACCACGACGCCACAGCCTCGCCAGCTCGACGCCCACTCGATGAATGAACCAGGCCGCCGAGGGTCCCGGCGTGACGTCACGAGCAGCTGTTCTCCCCCTAGCGAGGGGTTGAGGGGGCGGCCCTGTACTGAGCATGCGCTTCCCGGCCTGGGCTGCACACCGCGCACAATAAGTTTTCATCTATCCCTCCTGGCCAGCATTTTTATTTATCAGCACGTCCTCGTAGCTGTGATAAGGAAACAAAGTCTTAACAGAAGTAAGGTTAATGCTGCTACAGGTTAGAAAGATCAATGTTAACAGTTTGACACAGAGACAATTACTGCCGCTTGAGTGCTGGCATAAGTAAGAGGTCTAAACTGACCAATCGCAGAGTTTTCATAAATGTTAAGATACATAAAGTTGATAGTTTAAAAGCCAACGTTTATTTGCTTTTGTCATTAAAACTTAATTAAACGACTGTTTTCTTTGCCAAGCCTAGTTAAATTTTATTTTACTACAGTCTCGTATTTTGTTAGACCGGTTAGCGATAGCAGCTCAGCTAACTGCAGCATATTTCCTGTGCCAAACTCTCCCGAAATAAACACATTTTCTTTCTAACCTGTAGTAGAATTAACCTTAATAAAAGATGGTCAAAATTCCCCTTCTTTGGAGAACCACTTCAAAACTAAATTTAAAATGTTACGATGATATAATCACTAATTGAAATTATCCAGTTATATTAACGCATGCTATTAACCGGTAGAGTTATTTGGAAATTTAAACAGTTATATGTAATAATGAAAATTATATTATGAAGTTGGCAATCCCGTAACGTCTATTTTGAGCTAAATTGCGTGCTCTGACGTTGGTATTAGGGAAGGAAGGGGGCAGATTCTGCCAACTTTGGGCTTATTCGGCTAAGATAAGGTTCTCGTTTTTTAACGTGGAAGTTAGGACTCTTATTACAATCTACCTGGTTTACCAGCTCCGTTTTACCTAATGATGTGGAGACTACTAAAGAAGGTAACATACAACTGTACACTAACTCCTTGGAACTACCCTCGTCAAGCACCAAGCACTTTCAGATTTACAACTGGAATGTGATGAAGAATGTAAACAGGAAACTCCCAGAAAACCTGTCGGCCAACTACACGTCAGCCAAATACTAAGATCGGGAGAAGCCCCACTGGTAATCGAACTCGGATCACTGTGGTTAGAAGCGGGTTGAATGACGACATCACCGTGGTCCCACAATACAATCAGAATTTTTTTGTTTCTGTGGATTGTAATTGAAATGCTGATATCTCAGTGTTTATCTCATCGGTTAGAAAGCAACAAGTGTGGGGTTGGTTCAGAAAAGGTTACGTGTCAAAATTATATATGAAGAGACTATCAGTTACTGCTCCAAATGTTACATCGACAGTTGAGTACGGGAGACTTCTGGCCATAGCGAGCATTGAAACACGTGGAAACATTACCGGAGCTCAAATGCTCAGTCCCGCCATAGGCAAGATATTCTCCAGTCATTAATATCCTGACATCATCTTGGGTCGACTTTGGTTGAGTAAGAACGATGCCAACATCAGTATGAGCAACGATAATGTTCAATGTGGCACTGCTTGCCGAAGTACTTCTCGCGATGACTGTAGATCCCACTACTCTATCTCGGCCATCCTCCAGTGGTCCAGCGTTGTTGCACAAGCTCTCCCGTGATTAGAGGTAGTGATTTTTGGTCAATAGAATTTTGCAACATTTGGTTTCAGTGCCTCGCGTGCACATCTGCAGTCCTGCTTCAAGGTCAGTGATTGGCTGTTTTGAACTCTCAACATATTTGAGATCTACCCGCCAATCGCAGACAGGTGGTGTCACAGTGATGTTATTCTCATTGGCTCAGTCAAATGAGTGACGCCTCTACGAGAATGCACGCTGGCAATAACTACGTACCAGAGCTGCAGATGTGAACACGAAGCATTAAAACAAAATGTTGCATATTTCTTTTCATCAAAAATCATTGCCTCTACCCATGATACACCACAAGGTCACATGGCCGGCTATGAAAGTGTGCTTTAACCAACTCACAGCTGTCTTACATGTCACTGAACACCAAGTCTCGATCACTATCCACCAACTAAAGCTTACCAACCGCATACCAGACGAAAAAACACATGACTCAGCAGGTCATATGCGAGCAAGTACAGGAGACACTGCAGGACAGAGGCAAAACCCTTGTAATTGACAGATATAGAATATGGGAACTATATGCGCCGTATTTATTCCGAATTAGTTAATACACGCCATCAGAAAACACCATTTCTGACATTTTTCACGCACTGTGATCGAACTCAGAGTTAGGACCAGCGGTTTAGGTGCGTAGTTGCAAGGTACGAAAGTGTTTATTTTACCTGTACCTGGCAGCAATTAGATAATTGAACGGCCTCTAAAAGGTATATATATATATATATATATATATATATATATATATATATATATATATATATATATATGTACGTGTGTGTATGTATATGTGTATGTGTATGTGTGTGTGTGTCAAATTACGTGTGTAACGGGCACTTCGCAGATGTCTCAAAAGCGGACGCTTTATGTTGTCGTTCACTGTGAGTTTCTCTAATATCAGTAATGTTGTTTCACAGTGAATTAATTCATTTGAGTAAGTCAACTGTTTTTCACTATTTGCATGGTGCCGTATCACAAATTTTAACTTTGACTCACCGTTATGAGTTAACTATGCGAGCAGAAACACGTTCATTAGAAACGTTGTACAACGGAAATTTTAATCTCAGAACTATAAAACAATACAATAGGATATGTTAGAACAAATGTATGACAGAAACACACAGCTTAGAACCACATACTGCAGGACCAAGTACATTAGAAACGTTGTACAGCAGAAATTCACACGTTTATTTTTTTTTATTTATAAACATTTAAATTTTATTTAATTTTTTTTTTTTTGAAATACACATTATACAATAAGACTCTTGTGTACATTTTAACCAATCCCCTTGAGCATAGCTCTAGGTGGGGATCTTCTGCTTAATCACTCACATAGAAAGCAGATGCGGACAGTTGCAATTTGTGAAACATAAACATAATAAGTTTATAATTAGGTAACATCATAATAATCAAAAAGAATTGATAGTATTAATAGTAAGACAGATGCACTTACATACATTCACCCAAAAGAAGAAAGGAGCTCATTATGACACAACAGTCATGAGAAGGTAACTAACACTACCAAATTTGCTATAGCTGCAAAACACCAAAACATTCACATGTCAACGTTGTACATGTTATGCAAATTACCCTACACATTTTTTCTTAGAGCGACAATTGTTGCACCAAAATTTAAAATAATCTTTGAATCTACTGCAAAGTACTTATTAGGGGTAAAAATTTGATACTATCATATAGACTACATTATATATTACTTACCTATACATGACAAAAATGTACTTACATAAATGCACACAGATATAAACATTTGCATAATCATATACATGTGAGACCCATATGCATGTACAGGTGCCATCAACCCCAAGCATATAAGGTAAGGTGACATGGTCAAACATATGTAGTATATCTATGTTTGATGATTGTATCATGCTCAGTAATGTGGTTTAGTATTAATATTTTTGTTTGCTTTTTGAATTTTTCGATTGAATGTGTTATTTTTAATTCCAAGGGAAGTGCATTAAAGTCCTGAAAACCTTCAAAGAGAACATATTTTGTACCATAATTGGTGTTTATATTTTGGAGGTAGAGATTATTTTGGTTCCTGGTATTTATGTTGTGTCTGTTCCTGTGCGTTGCATAGTACATATCAGAGTAGGTGTGCAAATGAGTCAAAATACTGTGTTTATAGAGTAAATAAATTGGCAAAACATCACATCTTGAGTAAATGTCAACATTATGGTTGTTGTTTGGCAAGTTACAGACAATTTTGAGAGCTCTGTTCTGGGCTACCTGTACCGGCGAGAGCAGGTGGTTCGAAGCTGAACCCCATATCAGTGATAAATAATCAAGGTGACAGTGTATTAAGGCATTGTATATTATTTTTTTTATCTGTATAGGTAATGTAAGTAGTCTATAAAGAGCCCCAATTGCTGGTAGGATTTTCTTCAGCACATCATCAATATGATTCTTCCATCTTAAGTGCTGATCGATTATTATACCAAGATACTTAATATGGGTTGTTTGTCCGATATTCTTATTGTTTATCATCAGGCTATTATTAAAGTATTTTTGTTTTTGAGGTGTTTGCAAAATGATGAATTTAGTTTTCTCTACATTTAGTGTTGATTTGTTAATTCTAAGGTATTCCGCTATAAGTAGCAGATCATTTTACATATCCTGGGCCACTGTGTCTATATTATTGCATGAATCATAAAATATAACTGCATCGTCCGCATAAAGCATAATTGTTCCCTTTGTAGTAAGCTTAGATATGTCATTTATGTAAACAAGGAACAGCAAGGGACCCAGTACGCTACCCTGTGGCACACCTGTTGTTGCCACTTGTTGGTTGCTTGCTGCTCCATAAGACAGTAACATATTGTGCTCTGTTGGTGAGATAACTCTTGATAAGTGTTAAAGCCACGTTGGAACCAATATACAGCAGAACCGCAGATGTTAGAACAAACGTACGTCAGAAACATAAAACTTAGAACCGTGGAAATTAAAAGAGGGGGGGGGGGGCGGAAATGCGTGTGATGTACTCATTGTAGCGGCATCAACAGAACTGCCATCTAGTTGTTCTGCTAGAAGTGATTGTGTGTAGTTCATGGCGTATTGTATAGGTGATATCATAGTTTGAATTTTTGCGCCGCGATTTAGACAACCTGGATTATTATTTTTACTCGTCACCGAAATGTTACCTGAAAATTTACTCGTTCCTGAAATGTTTGAACCATAACGTCGTTACCAAAAGGAACGTATCAGAATAAGACGCTGAACCATGTCGTCCACACTCCCATTCTTGCGTCACAACATTATACTCTTAGTTAAATAAAATCACCTTGTTTACTTTTTGTGCTAGCTGTTTGTTTATCCCTGCTGTTTACTGAATGTTGTAGTTACGAGTTTAAAGTTTTCCACCTACACTAAACGCCTTACTACATTAAATTTATTTTATTTGCCAGTTAAAACCGTAACCTGGCCAGTTTCTTGGAAACACCAGCGAGTTAAACTGAGAGCTTCGAAGTTAAATACTTTTTTTGCAGTATTCTCAATTTATTTTTAGACAATATAGTCGTTATTTGTAAATACCTTTCATACATCTTTATGCGATATCCATGGTTGGTTTTTGTTGGTGTGTGTTTAACATGAACAGTCTGAACAAAATGCCAGAAGTAAAGAATCGTCTCCTAACACAAATGTACGTTCAGCCAGTCAACTACTGTATGCTTGTTGCCTAATTACTTCAGCATGCATAGTTATCTATATTTATTAATTGCGGACCCCGTCTTCTTTGTTCTAAACGTAGTTGACGCCTTAAACCAAATCCATTATATTAAGCGCTATACATAGGGCCCGGTAGTTTTCGCGAAAAGATTTTTGACCCACTTTGTTTCAGTGTTTTACGTCCACACCTGCAGTTCAACTTCATGGCTATTGACAGAGTGTTTTTGTGCAGAGTCGTTATTCATTTGACTGTGCCAATCAGTACACGGATAACTGTCACACATCACGTCTGTGATTTGCAGGTTTAACCTCCACACGCTGGGTGTTACGGCATCCAATCACTGACCACATAGCAGAGATGCAGGTGCGCACGTAAGGCACT